>PVLC010023069.1:8674-26693 GCA_004027655.1 Graphiurus murinus | reverse complement strand
AAAAAAAATCACAATAGCAATCATTTCAAGTATTTACAACCTAATTTTAAAAACTAAGCATAAATTAAAAGCAAACTGATTACAAAGAAGTGGTGAACTAGAACCATTATCTTTTAGACTTTTAATTTTATTTTAATCAATAGGTATTAGTCTCCAGGGAACTATAAATTTCTGGCTTTGATCATCTTTATTAATCTCCTGCTAATAGCTGATTTCTTAAAGACAAATTTCTGCTGAAGTGAAATTAACATTAATTCCATGGTCTTCTGTATTCAATTTTTAATGATCCTCTTTTTTTATATGATACATTTTTCCTGAGAGATAAATCTTTAATATTTCTTGCAGTTTTAGGAATGAAATTTTTCTATAGAGTAATCTGACTTGCCTTGATACAGCATTTCTGGATGTGGCTACTGACTGTCACCAATGGTCTTCCAAGAGGACAACCCCGCAGTGTGGTTGGGGCCTGTTACCCCGGGGGCTCTACCTGTGCTGACCTTTTCTCAACTGCTCATTTTCTTCATTTACCAAACCTTGGTTTTGGGGGATCAAGAATAAGTTTTCTTACTTCAGAGATATAGCACTTGCAATATTTGGGCCTTATTGGATCCCATTCAAACACATTCTTTTTTTTGAGGTACTGGGAATTGAACTCAGGGGCATTCTACCTCCGAGCTATACCCCCAGCCCTATTTTTTTATTCTTTATTTTGAAACTGAGTCTCACTAAGTTGCAGAGTGCCTCACTAGGTAGCTGAGGCTGGCCGCGAACCCGGATCCTCCGGTCTCAGCCTCCCGAATGCTGGGATTACAAGCGTGCGTCACCATGCCCGGCTTTCAAACACATTCTTTAAGTAAGACACACACACACACACACACACACACACACACACACACGCAGACATAAATTTATGATATATTGGAGAAACTTGAATATTGACAGAATATTTATTGATGTTAGGAAACTGTTCTTAATTATAAAGATACGATTATTGTATTGTGGGTTTTTTTTTTTTTCAGTAGTGGGCATTCTACCTCCAAGCTATACCCCCAGCCCTATTTTTTATTCTTTATTTTGAAACAGGGTCTTACTAAGTTTCGGAGGGCCTCACTAGGTAGCTGAGGCTACCGGGAACCAGGATCCTGCTGTCTCAGCCTCCCAAATGCTGGGATTACAAGCTTGCCACCACGCCTGGCTTGTGGTTTTGTTTTTTAAATGAGTATTTATCAGGCTGTGAATGTATCTCATTAGTAGAACACTTGCCTATCATACTAAAGGCCCAGTATTACAAAAAAAGTCCTTATCTTTCGAAAATATATAATAATATATTTATAGATAAAATTATATGACAGATGGATTTGCTTCTAAATAATATGGGAAAGGTATGGAAAAATGGGTGAGATACAGATGAAAGGAGATGGACCATGATTTACTTTTGGAATTGGGTAATGGGTCATGAGATGAGGTTAATTATTCTATTCATTGTGTTCTTCTATTTATTTATGCATTTGAGGTTTCTTTTTCCATAATAAAAAGCATGAATGACATTTAATGACAGCAAAAGTTAAGAGGAAAGTAAGGAATACAATCTTCTACTAATGGTGCTGAAGGAAGGAGTCACTCCCCAGCCTCCTAGGGCATGTGTTGAATATTTTGATTTGTGTAGATGAATTTTATTGCCTTTTCCAGTGATTGAGTTAGGAAGGGAACATGATACTCTTCTTGTCTATGAGGTTGGAGAAAGTTTGCTGGAGTCTTCAAGGAAAGCTTTTCTTACACAAAAGAGAGCAGCATCAGAGAAGATCTCTCTTTCTGGGTATGATCATGATTTGATATCTGGAATTATTGCAGCTGTCTCATGACTATGTGGGGTCTAGCTTGAGAATAAAGGAAGAAAAGCACTGCAGATGTCAGAGAACAAGATGAAAGTTGCCTGAACCCTTGACACTGGTGAGCCACTGAATGTCTAGTCTTATTATATAAGATAGTAAATGCTATTTTTGTTTAAGCCATTTTAGGTTAGAATTGAAACTTTTTTGCTGCTAAAGTAGACTTGTGTACATAGTTCAAATAGACTATGTGCACACTCTACATCATAGAAATTATATTCCATACAGGTATCACTACCTGCAAATGTACATGTAAACTATGAAACATGTTCAAGAATCTTCAAAAACAAGCATTTTTTGTTAACCAGTTGTCTATCAACAGTATAATGGATTAATAAAATATAGTATAGTCACACAGTGGAATATTATGTGATTAAATAAACTACTAAACCGGGCATGGTGGTGCACACTTGTAATCCCAGCATTTGGGAGGCTGAGACCAGAGGATCCGGGTTCTCGGCCAGCCTCAGTGACCTAGTGAGGCACTCCGCAACTTAGTGAGACCCTGTTTCAAAATAAAGAATAAAAAATAGGGCTGGGTCTGTAGCTTGGAGGTAGAATGCCCCCAGGTTCCATCCCCAGTACCACAAAAAAAAAAAAAGAAAGAAAGAAATAGAGATATAAAGAATAAAAAATAGGGCCGAGGGTATATCTCGGAAGTAGAATGCCCCTGAGTTCAATCCCCAGTACTACAAAAAAGGGGAAAAAAATCACTGATGTAGGTAGATGAGCCAATAAATAAAGAGTAACTCAGGTGATCAAACTTATGCCCTCTGAGCGCTCCTGACATCCCCCAATCTTATCTGATCTACAAGAAGAAAAAATAAGTATCATAGGAAGAATTATCAAGTTTCTTTTCCTTTCTTCTTAAATAGATATTTCCCTAAGCTATGCTTCTAAATATCCAATGAACCATTCAGAGAGTGACTGCATCTTAGAGAAACTCTCTAAAGCATAAGCTACAAACCTGCAAGTCCAATATCCTTCCACCAAGAAAGGACAAACAAAAGATGTTTAAATGGGCCACCAGAACCAATCTCAAAATGAGAAGAAATGGAGAGAGCTAGTCATGAATTGAGACAACCAGTTAAATCAAACTGAATTTCTTCCCTGAGACTCTACCTAGAGATGTGTTTCATGGTTTCTAGCAGCAGTACTGTTCTCCTAGTTGTATTTACTACAGAAATTTCTATGGCACCTTCCTCAAATTCACAAATTTTACAGTTTATACTTATGGCCAAAAAGGCACAATGAAGTAATAGCGGATGGAAAAATTGAAAGTTACAGCAAAAAATATCTCAGTTGGTTCAACTCCTCCATCTTACCTAGGAAGATAATGAATGGAGTTTTCTCATGCAAAATAAAGTGTAGGAAAAGAACTGTAGGTGGGTAAAAACAAAGTTTAGTCATTATTCGCCATGGTGGGAACAGAACAGACATGACTCTAAGGAAAAGAGCACTGAACTGTTGAGGAATGGAACTTGCTTATTCTGGAGGTTGCTATAGTGTGAATCTTCCCCCTCCGTGGCATGTGTACTCCCCACTTGACTGGAGCCCTAATTTAAAGAAAGCAGGCCCTTCTTTGGGTTCATTTTCATTTTATATATTTTTTAAATTAATACATGATAATGATGAAGTACAGCATGGTATTTCAGTGCAATATCGTGTATTGATCAAGACAGGCATTTCCATCTCTATCATCTCTTTATGTTTCAAGGCTTTGAGCTCTTCTAGTTCTTCATAAAACAACTAGGATTAGTGAATTCATTGGCTGTAGATATGATAGACATTGTGAACTACAGTCACTGCGCTGTTTGGATCTGGAACATCCTCTAGAGTCTCACGTGTACAGGGATGGGGCTTTTAGACAAAGACTGGGTCATGAGGGCTCTGACCTCCTTGGTGGGTTAATCCACTTCATAGATTAATCAACTGATAGATTTGTGGACTACTGGGAGGGGGGATGTCTGTTGGTCACTGGGGGGAAATGCTCTGGAAGAGTTTATTTTCTCTCTTGCACACCTCTCCTGACTCCAGGAAGCTGGGCAGCTTACCTTTGGCACATGCATCCATCACAATGTTCTGCCTCATCTCAATGCCCCCCCCCATGTCCCTCCTCCCCCCCCCCAAAAACCAGAGCGTGTTGACCATGGCCTCTAACCTTTGAAATCTGACAAATAACTCTTTCCTCCTTTAAGTTGATCTTGTCAGGTATTTTGGTCACTGTGAAGAAAAGCTGACTTAACACAATTATCCTACTGTGCCATAGAACACTAGTATTTATTCCTTCTGTTTAACACTGTTTTGATACCTGTTATCCAATCTCATTCTATCACTCCATCCCAGGTCTCTAGTGATTATGAAACTTTCAAGTCAAATTTTTAGCTTCTACATATTAGAGAGATGTGCTATTTGTCTTTTTGTGTCTGGCTTATTTTGCTTAGCATTATATCCTCCAGTTCCATCTATTTTTGTTATAAGTGACAAGATTTCATTCTTTTTTATGACTGAGTAATGTTATATTGTACATATATACCACAGCTTCTTTATCCACTTATCTGTTAGTGGACAACTAGGTTAATTCCGTATCTTGGCCATTGTGAATAGTGCTGCAAGAAATATGGGAGTGCAGTTCTCTCTGTGATATGCTGATTCCATTTCATTTGTATCTATATCCAGAAGTGGCATAGCTGGATCATAGAGTAGGTCTGCTTTAGTCTTTTGGGCGCCTCTGTCCTGTTCTCCATGAATGGCTGTGCTAATTTACATTACCATCAACTGTTTGTAAGTGGACCTCTTTTTGCGCATCCGTTTTTTGCTTTTTTGATAATAGTCATCTGACTGGGGTGAGATGATATCTCATTGTGGTTTTGATTTGGATTTCCCTGATGGCTAATGAGGAACATATTTTCATATACTTGTTGGCCATTTGCATTTCTTATTTTGATAAAGAATGGTTCAGATGTTTTGTACATTTTTAAACTGGATAGTTTGCTTTTTGATGAGGTTCTGGCATTCCTTATATACTCTGGATATGAATCCTTTGTCAGATCAATTGTTTGTGACTGTTTTCTCCCATTCTACAGGTTATCTCTTCACTCTGTTGATGATTGGCCCTTTTTCTAGGCAGATGCTTCTTAGTTTAACATAATCCCACTTATCAAGTTTTCCTTTTATTGCTTTTTTCAGGTCTCATCCAAAAATAATTGCCTATATTGATGACTTGAAGTGTGTACTTTAGGTTTTATTCTAGTAGTTTCACGTCTTACATTTAGATCTTTAATTCACTTTCAGTTGATTTTCGTTTAGAGAACTAGGGCTTAAGTTTCATTCTTCTGCATGTGAATAACTAGTTTTCCTAGCACTATTTATTGAATTGACTGTCTTTTCTCTATTTTGGTAACTTTTTGGTGAATTAGTTGGCTGTAGAAGTGTGAATTTATTTTTGGGATCTCTATTCTGTTCCATTGGTCGATGGGTCAGTTTTTATGCCACAGCCAAGTTGTGTTAGTTACTATAGCCCTGTAGAATGTCTTGATATTAGGTGCTGTGATGCCTCTAACTTTTTCATTTTGCTCAAGATTGTTTTGGGTATTTAGAGTTTCTTGTGCTTCCATATGAATTTTAGAATCATTTTTTCTAGTTTTGTAAAGAATGCCATTGATATTTTGATGGGAATTGTCTTGAATTAGGAAATTGTTTGGGGTAATATGAACATTTTAACAATATTAATCTTCCAATTCATGAACATGAGAGTTTTTTTCATTTTTTGTGGGTGTCTTCTTCAATTTTTTTAATCAGTGTTTTGTAATCTTCATTATAGAGGTCTTTCAGTTCTTTGGCTAATTTTATTCCTAGGATTTTTGTTTACTAGTTTTTTTTATAGTATGTATTATGAATGGGATTGCTTTCGCAATTTCTTTCTCAGCAAATTTGTTATTGATGTATAAAATACTTTTGATTTTTTAATCTGCAACTTTGTTGATTTATCAGTTCTGTTAGTCTTTTGGTGGAATCTTTAGATTTTTCTATTCATAGAATGCAAACAAAGATAATTTGATTTCCTCCTTTCCTATTCATTTGCTTTTTATTTCTTTTTCTTACCTAATTGCTCTGGCTAAGGTTTCCTTTACTATGTTGAATAAATATAGACATTCTTGTAATATTCCAAGACTGATGAACAATTATATTCCAACAAATTAGAAAATTAGAAGAAATAGATAAAGTTCTAGACACATGTAATCTACCATAATTGAACCATAAAGACATAGTAAACCTAAACAAATTGATAATGAGAAATGAGATCAAATCAGTAATAAAGTCTCTCAACAAAGAAAAGCCCAGGAATTGACAGCTTCTACCAAACTTTTAAAGAAGAACTAATATCAGTTCTCAAACTATTCCAAAAAAAGTGAAAGGGAGGCACTTCTTCCAAACTCATTTCATGAGGCCAGTATTATCTTGATATCCAAACCAGACAAAGACATAACCGAAAAAGAGAACCATAGGCAAATATCTCTGATGAACATAGATGTAAAAAATTTCAACAGAATATTAGCAAATCAAACTCAACAGCACATCAAAAAGATAGTTCACCATCATCAAACATAATTAATCCCAGGGATGCAAAGATGGCTCAACATATGCAAATCAATAAACGTAATATAGTACATAAACAGAATGAAGGACAAAAGCTTATTTTTGTACATGTAGAAAAAGCATACACTAACATTCAGCATTGCTTCCTGACAAAAAATTCAGAACAAGCCAGGTGTGGGGGTATATGCCTGTACTCCTAGTCCTTGGAAGGCTGAGGATCACAGGTTTGAGGCCAGTCAGCCTCAACAGCTCAGTGAGACCCTCAGCAATTTAGTGAGACCCTGTTTCAAAAAATAAATAAATAAATAAATAAATAAATAAATAAATAAATAAATAAATAAATAAAAGAGCACAGGGGGTATAGCTTGGAGATAGAATTCCTGAGCACTGAGCTTCAATTCCCTGGTAACACTATCCCCCCTTCCCCTCCACACACAAACACACACCTGAACAGATTAGGTATAGGAGGATTGTATGCAACATAATAAAGGGTATATGTGACAAACTCGCAGCCAACATTATATTGAAAATGAAAAAAAAAAAAAGAAAGAAAGAGCTCTCTTCTTAAAATGAGTTAGTTTCTCATCCCTTTCTGAAGAGTTGAGCTGATTGGTTAGTGATAATCTCTCCAATATGCTCTTAAAATTATACGTGATTTCAAAGTCCAAACAAATCATTTGGCAGGAACTTATTTATTCAACAAGTCCTCAGTACTCCAAAATATTACTCCACATGTTTATGTTATTACTTAGTCCCTAAAAACATTATTTATTTATTTGCTACTGAGGATTGAATCTAATAGGCATTCTGCTGCTGAGTTATACCTTCAACCTTTTTTTAAACTTCAAAACCAGGTTATTCTTAGTGGCTGAGGGTCTCTTTAAGTTACTGAGGCTGGCCTTGAACCATGGTTCTCCTGTCTCAGCCTCCCAAGTACTGGGGTTATAGGCATGCCCCACTGTGCTCAGCTTCTCCCAAAAATAATTTAAATTTGGAAAATTTATTTTATACAATCAAAAGAAATGAGAAAATTAGTAGTATTCAGTGATTCCTAAACTGTAAGATTTGCAACAGGAAGAATTATAATAGGGCCACTTAAAAATCACAAATGTAGAGTAAATACAAGCAAGTATTTTTCATTATAAAAATATGATGCAACTCATGATCATAAAATATCATCTGAAAACTTTTTAAGTTAAATGGATAGAAAAGTATGGTAGCTGAATTTACAATATTTTCAGAGCATATTTTTACCACTTAAAGTAAACTGAAAGAGAATTATTGTCTCACATCAAATATTATTTTATTTTACCATCATAGTAAGAAAACCAAAAGTGAGTTTCTACTCCTAGTTTTGTAACTTTGTTTTCTCCCTTCTTTATCCCTCTATTTTTTCTCCCTTTGACCTCTTCAATATGTGAACCAAGAAGAAAATATAATTCTCTAACCTAACCATGGGCACTTTGAAGTCTAGAGAAGTTGTGATTTGTTAGAGCAAGCCATCTAAATGATACTAAAGGCATCTATTTGGTGTTCTAAAAAATTGCCACTAGCACAGTTTGGGAGGTCAAAGCCCACCGAGTGCTGTGTGCATGTATGTCACTATCACTCTGAACTACATTATGATGTGAGGGTATAATGCACCAATAAAAGTATAAAAAACATGTCACCACTAAAACTGATAACATTGACAACCTCTGACAAACCAAGAACAAGTATACAGTGAAATACTTCCCTTTTCCATTAGCAGAATTATTAGGCAATGCCTAGAACTCTTTCTCTCTCTCTCTCTCTCTCTCTCTCTCTCTCTCTCTCTCTCTCTCTCTCTCTCTCTCTCTCTCTCTCTCTCTTTTACTTTTTCTGGTCCAGAGCAGTAATCTGCTTCTCTCTTACTTTCATATATTGGTTCTAGCTCTTCCTCTGGATATAAGCTTAAAATGTGAAACCCCTCTTCCGCTTGACAATTCTTCCAATATCTGAAGATGAACACATGACATGTCAAATGTGCCAGCAGAGAGCCTAGATTTTCCCCTGTTGGCCCAGAATTGTCATGAGAGACAACGAGCTGAAAGCTAGATGTCAATTCATTTTAATTAACTTCAAGTTAGTGAGACATGGAGGGCCTTAGAGAATAAGTCTCAATTCCTTAGCTGGCATATACCTCACTCATGGCCTCAACCCACTTTATACATGCTGGTCATTTCCCAAATACATGTGCCAATGCTCTGATACTTTGAGAACATGAGGCTTGAATTTACTATTCCTACAGAGGACTATTTCAAAACCTTTCCCCTGAACACATTGTGTGATTCCATATTGCTATGCATTTCTTTGCATATGTTGGTGTTTCAACCAAGACTATCTTTTTCCCCCTTCACTATTATTCTTCCAAACCCAAATCAAATACTACCTTTTAAAAAATTTTCCTGGGTTCCTCCAGGCAGAGCTTATTGTTTTCTGCCCCATCCTTCCTGGAGACTGGGATCCTATCCTCTTTCTTTCTATTTCATAATGTAGCTTAAGTATCTGAGGTTTTTGAGGATGGGGCCCATGTCTTTAAAAAAATTTTGTATTCTTTCCACTGAGATTCTCAGAATTAGCCCTTGATAGATATTTGTTAAACATATTATGCCTGAAGAATGAAGGCATGCTCAGATAAAGTTGAAAAACCAGAAAAATTTGGAAGAAAATTAGTCTGATAGAGAAAGGAAAGGCAGCTGGACCTGGTGGCACATGCCTGTAATCCCCTCTACTCAGGATGCTGAGTCAGAAGGAGGCTCACAAGTGTGAGGCCATCCTGGGCAACTTAGCAAGACTCTGTCTCAAAATAAAAGATAAAAAGGACTGGAGAAGTAGCCCAGTGGTAGAACACCCCTGAGTTCAATCCCTAGTGCCTAAATAAGTAAGTAAGGAAAAAGAAAACAATAGAAGAGAGGATTGCCAGTGATGCAGGAGAAAACCTTGGGGAACAAAACTTAACAGCCTTAGATGATTGTGATCCCTTGCACAGTGTTCGGAAGGAAACTTGTGCAGTGTCCCAAGGTACCCCTGGCCATACATATGTGCTGCAGAGTGGCCACTCAGCACCCAACATCAGCTGGGAAGTTTGCACTTGAAAGGGCTTTAAATGCCCCCAGGTTAGTAAGCCCCTGCCTCATATCCTCTAAGTTGGCACATGCACCAATACAATTATGATAGCCCCACCCATGCTTCACTGGGGCTAGAATTAGGTTAATCATTATTCATCGTATCTTTTACTAAATAGACTTTTTCCCTCAACTTTCTTTCATGTTGATTTTCTCTTCTTTTATCTTGTTTTCTCTCTTCAGTTCATTTCCCCCTTTTCTCTTTCTTCCTTCTACCCTCTCCTTAAATTCACTTTGGTCAACAGCTTTTCTTGTAAAACAGGAGCACGCATTGACATTTCAGTGCTCTTGGTATGTTCCTGTAACTGTCATGTATAAGATTCTTTCTGTACTTCTTGCTCTATCACCAATCTCCAGCTACCTCCTTGGTCTTTTAAACTCCTCATGTTAGAGAAATGTTCCTAAGGAAGAGAATAACAATGGAACCTGTCAATCAGCACTCGCTGTTCCTGAACAACCTCACAAGCCTTGGGAAGATAAAGAAGAAATAAAAGGCTGATTTACTTTCATTAAAGAGCCTTACCAAATCCAAATAAATATCTGACATGTCTAGGCATGGAGCATCACCCATGGGTAGTCAAAGGCCCAGATGAGTCCTCCCTTCTTGTACTGTATTCTCATTTTTGCCTAACTGGATGACCTTATGTAGATGGTAGAAAAATGTCCTTAGGTGTTGCAATGTGGAGACTAGGTGTCCCATATGGGAAAATGTAGGCCTTTTCTCCTTTATTTTTCTCATCTCCACTTGACAAAAGCTTCTGGGGATACATTTAATTGCACAATTTGTTTGTCAAGAGAAGGATGTCGTATATGGCAGACAAAAAATTAAAAGCTATAGATGAACTACAGCCACATGATCCAGACAGACAGATGCTTACAATAGCATGCCTGGGGTAGGGTGCTGAGAATGAGAATGCGACATATGGTTTGGGGAGGAGGAGCTCTAAGTGGAACCAAATGGGAATGCAACACTTTGTACCTTAGCACCACCTTATGAGGCATGGAATTGTACCATTGCTAACCATTTCTGATGTTGCCCTGAAACATATTCAATGCCTCACAAATAGAGATATGAACCATTATAAGAGCTCCAGGATATTTGAAATTAAACTACAAAATAAATGAACACAATAAATACATTTGAGATTTCAAGTGAGCATGAGGAACAACAAGGGTGGGGAATGTTTTCACATTATTGAGAAAGCATGCGTTCATACATTACTTTGGAGAGTATTTAAAAACATTTGGCAAAACTAAATGCTTATAGAGCTTACAACCCAGCCATGTCAATTCTAAGTTTGTACCTTAAAGTAGGAATTGGCAATAAAAAAAAGATCAGATTAATATTTTCAATTTTGTGAGCCATAGATTCTCTGTCATACTATTCAACTCTGCCATTGTAGTTTGAAAAAAGCCACCAATAGTATATGTGCAAATAAGCATGGCTGTGTTCCAATCAAACTTTATTTACAAAAACAGATGCTGGCCAGATTTGGGTCACAGGCATGGTTTGTTGAGCCCTGCCATAAAGAAACATCCAGCCATATACACAAAAAGAAATGTACATGAATATTTATATATCATTGTTGATAATGGAAGAACTAGGAACAACCCCAAAGTTCATCACTAAAAGAATGGATAGGTGAATTCATACCCACATACCCCTCCCACATATATATGTAATGAGTACATATATACAATGTAATGATATCACAGAATAAATGAACAAATAAGAGATTTCTATATTATCATAATAAATCACACAGATATGATGCTGAATAAAAAAGTAAGAAAGATGCATACAGTACAATACAATTAGCATATACCAATTACACATACTGTTTATATATGTGTGTATATATATGTATACATATGTAGTAATACGTATAAAGATATTTATGGAAAAGACAGCTGCTAAATTCAAGATAGTTTTAACCTCTGGCAGGACAATGCTCTCAAGGAAGGACACATGGGAGACTTAAATTAAACTATTAATGCTTTATTTCTTAAACTCATGGAAGATGCATAAATGGTGGACAAATGAGTATCCATACTACTTCCTAGACCTTTTCTATGTCTGAAATATTTTATGATTTAAAAAACCTCTAGGGTTTTAAACTTTGAATGTCTTTATCTTTGCACTGAACTGCATTTTTGACCCATTATTGATACAAGTTGCAATAACCTTGAATCTTCCTGTCTCATTCAGTAGTAGAGTCCACATGCTCCATCCATGGGGGCCGTTGTATAGTGCACTTCTCATAACAGATTTGTATTGGACAATGAAAATGCCTTAATAGCCTTGGTCAGCCAGCATCACTCTTATTTTTGATTGGAACACGTTGCTATGAAAAACTGCTGGTTGAATAGAGAAAGGGCTCTCAGGGTTTTGTTTTTCATTTTATTTGTCTTTAGATAATAACTTCAGTTTTCTTGCCCAGGTTCCATGGTTTTATCATTGCTTCCTGTGTTTTCTGTTTGTGTATCCTAGGAAGAGATTCATCAACAACATTTGTCCTTTGTTACATATCATAGTTAGATGAGTTTAGTTCATTGAGTCTCTAAGTTAGGTGACTGTGACTTGTTCTTCAGAGCGGATAAGAAAAATTGGAAATGTCTTCTACATGGGGAATTGATTAAGTTCAGATTTTTCCCACACTGGAAAGATGCTGATTTGGACTCATAGTCATGATATGAGTCAGACACAGCTGGGAACATATCGTCCACTCACAGTGAGCTGTTCCATGCTTGGGAAAGGTGACAGACTGATGGGGCGGGAGGGAGAAGTGTTGGATTTGTTTTGGTGTTGAGGAGTTTTTTCCATGAAGCACACCTTGGACTACCAACTCACTTTTGCATGGTCCTTAGACACAGCCATCTGGGAAGGGCTCTTGTTTTTGTCTCTGCTGGGCATAAAACATAAATGGCCTTTGAACTTGATGGAATTGAAATATCCAGGATAAATTCTAGCTTACAGATCATTGACATAGAAACAAAGACTATCAGGGAGTCTCTGCCATATGCATAACGTAAGGGCTAGGTTGAATTACTATGAAGACTTGAAGTTTATAGTTTATATGATTGTTGTTCTAAAATAGTGGGAATTCATTTCAATGAGAATTGGCCAGCAAATATCTAGCACACTGCATTCTATTTTCTCCACAGCTGTTCACTGCCATACATTTCTGATCCAAAGTACAAAGTTGTCCAAAAATGTGGAACACATTGACTTGATCTCCCCACCAGGGAAATAGCATTGCAGGAAAGATGAAATTATAATAATGAGGCTTTTGTGGGAAACTAAGTATTTTTGGATTCTTAGAGAAGATCAGTTTTCTACCTCTTTTAATAGCAACTTATCTTTATTATTTAAAATTTAGAATTATCAAATAAATTTTCTTGAAAACTGTGGTGGCAAGTATTGTGCTATTGGTTATGAGTAATGTGAGTGCAGGCTGCAGGTATGGGATATGGCATGTGAAATACTAACTAGTGGAAAGTGGAGTAAAGAAGTCCCAGAGTTTCATCAACTTCATAAGGAGGCATGTTTGTAAGAAATCAAGGAAGAATGTGCTTAGTTACTAGGGTGAGTTCTCTCTGAGATTTATTTTTTGTATCTGTAAGGAATAGATCAATTACCTTATACTTTTGTTGTGAAGATTGAGTAAGATAATGTAAAACAACATAATTTCTTGCATTCCCAATCAGCACTCAACAAATATATTTTATGATTATATCATATAATAGGTATGGAAAAGGTAAGAACA
The DNA here is from genome assembly GCA_004027655.1 of Graphiurus murinus. Lineage (NCBI taxonomy): Eukaryota > Metazoa > Chordata > Mammalia > Rodentia > Gliridae > Graphiurus > Graphiurus murinus. The sequence continues at coordinate 13,292 of PVLC010023069.1, read as the reverse complement.
ATGTAATTGACCATTATGTATCACTTACCATGTTACATTTCTTATTAATAAGACTAAGGTAAAAAAGTTGAGTTCTTAATCAAAAGAGTAAAGAATCTGAATTAATGAAACCTGAATTAAATGAGCTTTTCTCTTGCAAGTTTGATATTTAAGATCTCCAAAGGCAGTGTTTAATTTATTTTAAGAAAGCCTTTTTAAGTAGCTACTGTGTACAACTGTAAAATATACTATTATGGAGGATTAGATACAAAAATAAGAACTTTTATGTTGAATTATACCTTTGAATTCATATCTTTTAAAATGTTGAAGTTTTTCTTGTTGAGAACAGGTAAAGTGTTAACTATGCAGCTTAAACTTGTAAATAGTCACTATCCTAGGGGAGTTAAAGTTCATTAGCCAGATTATGCTGTGGAAAAAATTGAAATAGTTATGAGACTGGCATGTTCTTATTTTTGTTTACACAAATTATATGTTTCTTAGTTGGTCGATTGGTTTTGTTTTCCAGTTGGTTGAGTGCAAAACTGGAAGAAAAAGAAAAGATACTGTGGTGAGGGGGACAATGTGGCTACTCTTGAGGTGGGGTCCAGGGGAGTCTATATTCTGGAAGGGAAGAAGAGTAAAGAGGAAATGTAGTACCTTCTGTGCAGGTGTTGGTCTCCTAAAAAAAATGGGTCCTGGAAGAGGCAGTAGTGGGGGAACTTCATGTGTCTTCTTCATAGTGACTTTACTAGAAAGAATGAGAGTAGAGGGGAGAAAATGACCATCCGATGTGACCACTGAGAAGGAGTTTTCAGACAATTATCTTTTACTGTGGTTTGAGGGAAAAAAAATGCATCATGTATAAAACGAAAAACTTTGTGTTTTGTGGTGGTGTTTTAAGATTAAATGAGAGTTAACATGAAAATGCTTTAAAACCAAAAGCACCATACATGTATAAATTAGCACTGTGAAGAACTTCAGCGCAGGGCCCATACTTAACTCCAAACATTTGCCGTTTGTGATGCTGGCAGTACTTTGTTAAGGTTCATTTGAGGATCTGTTTTTTGGGAGCAGCTGGTGGCATAAATTCTATGCCCATTTTTTTTTTCCTGTTGAGAAAGAAGCTAAAGTAAAAATGAAATTGGATTAACTTGACAAGATCTCCAATGGGTGATTAGTGGCAATTCTGATTAGTAGGTTATCCCATTCATTAGCATGTTCATATTTTGTTCTTACAGAAGTCTGTGTGTTGCTGTATCAGAATCACTTTGGAGAGTCTCTTATTCCCATCTCTCAGGTAGGATTTATATTACTTCTTGTATCTCACAGGCAGGGAGATCTTAACATGTGTTCCAATTGTCATGGTCACAGCAACTAGTTTAGAGTTGAGCACAAGATCTAAGATGAATCAATCAGAGTTAATGCTACAAATATTCTGATGCTATTTAAATGGGCTTGTTGAACTGGTTATCCTTTCCATTTTTTATAGATATGTTGATTGAGAATGGAGCAGATACTAGGAAAAACAGGGCTGTGAAATAGAGACATAATGTCCTAATGATATCATGTAAGACCCTGGATCCAACTATCTTGACGCCAGATTTGACTCTTGCATTCCAAGTTATATGTGTCAACAATTTCATTTTTGTGGTCAATTTATTTTGAAATTAGGGACCATCACTTCCAACAAAAATACCTTCCTTCCCCTTCCCTTTCCTCTTTGCTTCCATTTCTTTATTTTCTTTTTTCATTTTCTTACTCTTTCCTTTCTGTGTTTTCTTCTCTTTGTTTTCCCCTAAAGAAATTACAGCAAATAAGATAGAATCTTACAGGGCATTGAAAACTAGGGTGAGGGTGAACATGTTGGACTTTAGTTGGACATGATGGTGCACAGCTGTAATCAATCCCAGTACCTGGAAGGCTGAGACAGGAGGATTACAGGTTCGAAACCAACCTCAGAAACACAGTGAGACCCTCAGCAACCTAGCAAAACCCTGCTTCCAAACAAAAACATAAAAAGGGCTGGGATGTAGCTCAGAGGTAGAATGCCCTTGGGTTCAATCCTCAGTAACACACACACACACACACACACACACACACACACACACAGACACACAGACACACAGACACACACACACCACACACATACACACACACACACAGTTGGGCTTTATCATTTACATCCTAAATATTTTTAATTTTGTTACTAGCATAGAGTTGTACATTAGGATGATAATTGCCATAGAAGTGTGTGATAAGTAATGAAGAGTGAAGAGAGTGCATGCACGGAGGGCAGTGTGGGTGTTGTCCAATCCTACAAGAAAGAGTTCTTGCCTTAGAATGTTAACCTTTTAGGACAAAGATGTAGGGCAGATACAAGTAATAATAATAACATTTAAGAGAATGGGTAGAGATTGTTAACTAAGCAAATATGAGGGATAAAGAAGAAGCTGATGCTGAGGTTTTGAGCATATATTGTAACAGGGTAGCCCCTTCTGGAAGTTGTCCTTAGCAGGATTGCTTTCATCTTTCCTTCCTATTCCTTTGATATTCCCTCCATTTTACCCAGCATCCTAAACTCCAGGGAAATTCCTCATCTGAATAATGTGAGACCTCCCAAAACCTCTCTTCAGAGTTCTAAAACTTAAATGGCCTTTGTAACACCCTTCCTTAGTAACTAGCTGTAGTAGGTGGAAATACTTTGTGATAAGGCGCCCATCCATGCTGAGGATCATGCCCATCCTGCAGACTCACTGTTTCCTTCTCTCCCCATAAAAATCCTTCAGCTCCAGATCCTGGAAGACAGAGGAGATAAAGCTGGAGAAGAAACCACCCCTCCATCTCTTTCAAGGTGGAGCCTTGAATAAACCTGATTCTTTCCTACCAAAACTCATCTCCAAATACTGGTACTTGAGTGGTAGACAGTCTAGGCATTTGACTCTGGGAATAATGTGACTGAGACACCGATGAAGAAAAAAATTTTTATCGATAGTAAAATGGAGCGAGGTGAACAGTTGAAGACTACAGGGTATTCTAGGTTGTGTTTTGTTTTTGCTGAATTTGAGTCAGAGCTTGAAGAAGCAGGTTTGGAAGTCAGAGACATCATTGCTGAAAAAAGCAATCTGGAAGTCATCTTAATCAAAGTGATCTGTGGTGTCACAGGGAAGAATTTAGTCAAGGGAAGCAATCAAGATAAGAACAGATGTTCAAGGCTTTAACCTTGGGAAATAAATACAGTTAGTAGGGCGCAGGAAAAAGAAGGGTGAGAAAATTGGAGAGTGATGTCAAAGTTCAAAAAGTAGGAAGAAGTTTAGAAATTATACTTGCCAAAGCAAGGAAGGTTTAAGTTTCAAGATAGAAAAAATATTTGTCTCAAATATTAAAACAAGCAAAAAAGTGTTATGCATAAACACTTCATTAAATGTGTTAAGAATACTTTTGGAAATCTTCATAAAATAAAACTGCTGATTTCAAAATAAATTCTAGGGAGAAAAGAATGAAATAAATAAATAGAAAAACTGAGGGACAAAATGGAATAAAGATGAAAAATAGAAGAAAAATTGTAAACTGATGAAAACTCATGAAAGAAAAGCTCATTAGATTTGATCACATAAAATCATGATTTTGTTTTCTTTTTCTTTCCTTCCTTCCTTCTTTCCCTCTCTCCCTTCTTCCTTCCTTTCTTTAGAATTGAACCCAGTGATTTTCTACTTCTGAGCTATACCCCCAGCCCTTTTTATTTTTTATTTTATTTTGAAATAAGGTCTCACTAGTTGGTGAGAGTCTTGTTAAGTTGCTGAGGCTGGTCTTGAACCTGTGACCCTCCTATCTCAGTCTCCCAAGTACTGGGATTACAGGTGTGTACCACCATGCCCTACTAAAAATCATAATTTTCTTGAATATAAAAAAGTTACTGATTAGAAAAATATGTGTAGCAAAATATGACAAATAGTTTATCAATTTTATAAAGAGAAAATGGGAAAAACTCAAGGAAAAAAATCATCAAACAGAATTTCAAGTGTGACTTACATGGCTGTCTCCTCTACATATCTCTCAGTTAGATTCTAAACTCCATAGGGGGAGAGCCCTGCCTATTCTGCTTACTTCTGCCACCCCAGCATTGAGCACACGGATAGGGGTGCGGATGGGGATGCTATTTCCTCAGATAGGCATGTGGGTGGAGAAGCAGGTTTGGTGTGGAGATGGATTCAGGTTTGCCTGTGTGGGCTGGGCGGTGCAGTTGATCTGGTCAGTGACCATCTGTGTAATACCAGGTTCCAGAACTCAGGGCAGAAGTTCAAGCTGGAGATCTGGGTGTGACAGTAATCAGCATTTAGTTGATGATTGAGGGCATGGGCTCTTCCCCACCCAGGGGAAGCGCGTAGAATGAGAAAGGGCTGGAAAAGAATGCCAAGGAAGCCGGGCATTTAAAAGCAAGGCAGAGCCGGGCGTGGTGGCGCACGCTTGTAATCCCAGCATTCGGGAGGCTGAGACCGAAGGATCCGGGTTCGCGGCCAGCCTCAGCTACCTAGTGAGGCACTCCGCAACTTAGTGAGACTCGGTTTCAAAATAAAGAATAAAAAATAGGGCTGGGGGTATAGCTCGAAGGTAGAATGCCCCTGAGTTCAACCCCCAGTAC
>PVLC010023068.1:0-26038 GCA_004027655.1 Graphiurus murinus | reverse complement strand
AGGGGCATTCTACCTCTGAGCCATACCCCCAGCCCTATTTTTTATTCTTTATTTTGAAACCGGGTCTTGCTAAGTTGCGGAGTGCCTCACTAGGAAGCTGAGGCTGGCCGTGAACCCGGATCCTCTGGTCTCAGCCTCCCGAATGCTGGGATTACAAGCGTGCGCCACCACGCCAGACTTGAAAAGATATGTTGATGAGTGAAAAAGATAGTTACCAAAAAAGGCAAGGGTAATATCATTCTCTTGATATAAGTCTATTTGTAGTTGTAGATAGACACACTGCTATGGGCTGAATTGTGTCCTCAGAATTCAAGTGTTGAAGCATCAACCCTTACTACCTAAGAATGTGACTATCAGACAGGATCTTTAGAGAGGTGATGCAGTCAAAGTGAAGCATAGTGTGGGCCATAATTCAGTATGGCTGGTGTCTTTTCATTCATTCATTCATTCATTCATTCATTTATTCATTCATTCAATACTGAGGATTGAACCCAGGGGCATTCTACCTCCAAGCTATACCCTGAAACCTTTTTATTTCTTCTTTTGAAACAAGGTCTCACTAAGGTGCTGAGAGTCTCACTGGTTGCTGGCCTTGATCCTGCAATCCTCCAGTCTCAGCCTCCCAAGTACTGGAATTACAGGTGTGCACCACCACACTGGCTCAGCCTGTGTTCTGGCACCTGTGGCCTCGTCCGCAGCTTGCTGATTAGTTGATAAAGAAGCAACAAAATCACCAGATAGCCAGAAGGCATTTGGAGGAGCTGCTCCTTTAGGGAAGTGCACATTAGAGAATTAGTGACCAAAATATGACCCTAGCTTCATTATAGTGAATTGTACACCTCTGGATAGAGATTTAAGATGCTGATGAGATGTACAATGTGTGAAGTGGCTGATTAGAATATGTGAGGGTGAGAGCCGGGCGTGGTGGCACAAGCTTATAATCCCTGTACTTGGGAGGCTGAGACAGGAGGATCCGGGTTTGAGGCCAGCCTCAGCTACTTAGTGAGGCCCTCTGCAACTTAGTGAGACCCCGTTTCAAAATAAAGAATAAAAAAATAGGGCTGGGGGTGTAGCTCAGAGGTTAAAAAAAAAAAAAAAAAAAAAAGAATATGTGAGGACGATACCCAAACGCAAGGAAAACTGGCAGGAATTGGGTAAACCCGGCCCTACTCCACTTCAGCTCTCTAGCTACTGCCCCCTATAAGGGTTAGACCCCCAGACCGTGGCAAGGTCATGCACCCACATTTCTTTTTTCTGGAGTGTAAATTTCTCACTTCCCAATAAAACTCTCCTTTCTTGCTCTACAATCCAAGCCATTCTTAAATTCTTTTCTGCGACAGCATCAAGGACCTGGAAGTTTTGAGTAAAGGCCTCCTCTACCTCTGGAGAGACCTTCTTGGGGCCCCACACAGAGACAGTAGGATTCAAATTTCTTTTTTTTTTTTTTTTTTTTGAGGTTCTGGGGATTGAACCCAGGAGCATTCTACCTCTGAGCTACCAGCTACACCCCAGTCCTATTTTTTTTTAAATTTATTCTTTATTTTGAAACAGGGTCTCACTAAGTTGTGAAGGGCCTCACTAAGTAGCTGAGGCTGGCCTAGAACCTGTGATCCTCCTGTCTCAGCCTCCCAAGTACTGGGATTACAAACATGGGCCACCAAGCCTGGCTCAACTTTCCTTTTAGTACTTTTCCTAATGTTTCTCTTTTGTGTGGGGAAGGGGAGGGGTACAGGGAGTTGAATCCAGGGTGTTCTACCTCTGATCTCTATCCCTAGCCCTTTTTATTTTTTGGTTTTGGTACTAGGGATTGAACCTAGAGGCATTCTACCTTCAAGCTATACCCTGAGTCATTTTTTTGTTGTTGTTTTTCATGTTTTATTTTCTTTACTTAAATTGTTAAGGGTCTCGAAAAATTACTGAGGCTGTCCTTGAACCTGCGATCCTCCTGTCTCAGTCTCCCAAGTACTGGTATTACAGGCATGTGCCACCATGCCCAGCTGCTTGTTTTTTTTCAATGAGTAGTAAGTACATCATTTTTCTGTTAGCCTCTTTGGAAGAATGGGCGGTGAAGGCTGGTGGCCTGGTCTGTTTCTGTCTCGGGCAGCACCGCTTCCCTGCAGCTGGGCTGCTTGCCATCTTGCCAGCTTGTCCTCCTGACTTCCCATGTAAACAGCGCAACAGAGAGCTGGTAAGAGCAGTGGACTTTGGGGTGCGCTGTGACTGACTCCCTGCGGAGTGTACAGAGTGCCACACTCAGCAGCACCTGGGGCTGTGGTGGAGCTCAGTGGTGGAGCGCTTGCCCACCATGTGGGGGCCCTGGGTTCCATCCCAGCACTGAAGAGGACCAAGCAATGAAGGCCTGCTCTGTGCCATGCACATGAAATGCTCGACTCTTCCCAGCTACTAGGGCAGCTTCTTCTCCGCTGGGACCCCTCCAGACAGTGGCGAGTGAGGAGCAGTGCCAGGGCATCCTCTAGGCTCCAATTCCTTTCTTCTTGTTTGGAGAATACTAGCCCTGCCTGGTGCTTTGCATTTCTATAGGTCTTTCAGTCGGTTTCTAAGAGCTGGCAGCCATTAATCTTCATTGCAAACTCCAGAGGCCCCTGGTGGGCGGGGAGGGACTAGATGAGCTGTGTGTGTGTGTGTGTGTGTGTGTGTGCGCGCGCGCGCGGGCTGGGATTACAAGCGTGCGCCACCCCTTCTTACTTGGGCAGGTCGGTCTTTGTTCTCTTAAGACCTTCCCTTTGGAAGAGACCAACCATGTTATAGAGCAGTCCACTTTACTCCAAGTCCACAGATTTAAATGTTAATATCAGTTGGGCATGATGGCACAGGCCTATAATCCCAGTACTTGGGAGGCTGAGACAGGAGGATCACAGGTTCAAAGCCAGCCTCAGCAACTTAGTGAAAGCCTGTTTCAAAATAAAAAATGAAGTAGGGTTGGGGGTGTAGCTTGGAGAGAGAATGCCTTTGGGTTCCATCCCCAGTACCAAAATAAATACATACACACATACACAAATACATACATAAATAAATACATAGATAAATTTTTTTTTAAAAAATGTATCAGCCAGCCGGGCGTGGTGGCGCACGCTTGTAATCCCAGCATTTGGGAGTCTGAGACCGGAGGATCCGGGTTCGCGGCCAGCCTCAGCTACCTAGTGAGGCACTCCGCAACTTAGTGAGACTCGGTTTCAAAATAAAGAATAAAAAATAGGGCTGGGGGTATAGCTTGGAGGTAGAATGCCCCTGAGTTCAATCCCCAGTACCGCAAAAAAAAAAAAAAAAAAAAAATGTATCAGCCAAGAAAACAAAACAAAACAAAAGCCTTCACAGAGCTGGGCATGGTGGCGCACGCTTGTAATCCCAGCATTCAGGAGGCTGAGACTGGAGGATCTGGGTTCGCGGCCAGCCTCAGCCACTTAGTGAGGCACTCCGCAACTTAGTGAGACCCGGTTTCAAAATAAAGAATAAAAAATAGGGCTGGGGGTGTAGCTCGGAGGTAGAATGCCCCTGAGTTCAATCCCCAGTACCGCAAAAAAAAAAAAAAAAAAAAAAAAAAAAAAAAAAAAAAAAAAGCCTTCACAGAGTAAGTTCTGACTGAATTGGGCACCTGGCCCAGCCAAGCTGACGTAGAATCATTGCATATATGCTTTGTTCTACCAGAAGGAGTTTAAAACGTCCAGTCCTAATCTCTGTCCCCCTCCACATTTGAAAATCCTACCCAAGAGCCTATGTTTTCATTTTAATCAGCAGCTAGGAAAGGGTAACTTAATTAAAAGAAGGCAGCAACAAGAAGAGAAAGGAAACATTTAGGATCTGAATCCGATTAGACACTGCTTCCAAGAATCACACCATTTCTAGGGTGGGCCAAATGCACTTAAATGAGAACCTGAAGAACTGGAAATGTTGACTCGCATTCAAGTGGCTCCTGCCAGTGTAGACCTCTCAGTGCCCTGGACATTCTTTACAAGGGACAGCGCGTGATGAAAATGTCCACAGTTTGGTCTTAAGATCTGGCGATGCTCAGAGCACTGGCCCCAAAACCTCGAAAACAGGCACCAGGCCCGGTGTCCGACCCCCACGCACACGTCTTTCCGTAGACGGTATCCCAGCAAGGAAGTGGCAGGGTCACGAGGCGCACGACATGCCAACCCAACCTGTGCAGGGCACCTCCAGGTAATCTGGAAGCTTGAGTGTAAGCCAAGGGGAACGGTTACGTAAGTCTGAAAGCTTAAACTTGGGACGGTACTCTCAAACATGCAGACAACAGCCCGGCTAAAGGGAGAAAAACCACAGCAGGGATCCCATTTCCCTACTTTATTGCCCTGTAAAGCAATAAGATGTGTTAATTATTACACCTACGTGTCATATGGCTGTCTAGATGACCGTGTCATCCCTCAACCTAATATTTTAAAGTGCCTCTCCAATGCCGCCTCCCCACATGCAAGGTGACAGAATGTTCTCACAAGTCCTGCTCTGCCCATTGTGGGGTGCTTGCTGCTGATCAGCTCTGGGGGGGCCTCACTCCTGGCCCCCGAGGGAAGGTGGCTCCTGCCTGCCTGTGGGGATCGGAGGCCCTGGGAGTTGCTGGGCAGCAGGAAAACGGCTTCCATGTCAGGAACAGGCAGAGGGAAGGACCATGGTCCCGGCGACAGTGCCCAGCCTCTGAAGCCAGCTTGGGCCTGTGCTTCTGTCTCCCCTGCCTCTTTGTTCCAGAAAGCTCCATGGAGAGCTGCAAGCCCGGTGGGGGTGGGGGTGGAGGCAGGCGGGCGGCAGCCAGGGGTGGCTGTTCCAGGTGGGTAGGAGCAGGGAAGGAAAGGCACTCTTCCAGCGGAGAGCAGGGCGCCTGGGCTAATCCCTGTGAGAAATGCTGTCTAGGGCAGGAGGCCAGAGCCAGGCCCTGCTGCTGCCCCTGGGAGAGCTCAGGCCCAGCGGAGGGGTCACTGTGGACCCAGAGGCGGCCAGCAGCAGGGTGGGCGGTGCTGTCCTCGGGAGCCCTTTCTACCCCCAAAACTAGGCAGTAACTTCCCCAGTCATTTGCACCTGACTCCAGCCCCTGCTGCCCTGGGATTCTGTCATCAGACTTCTGGAGGGAGAGCCAGGTGGGTTAGCTCAGTGCCTAGCACTATATTATGAAAAAAATGAAAAAAAAATGATTATAATAATGACAATGTAGAAAGACTTTCTAAAAGCTAAATGTACAGACGTCCCGCTTTATCCCAAGGGGTGCGGCCCTGAAACCAAGGGCCAGCCCCTTATATACCATGTTTTCCCCTATGTGTACACACCTGTGATAAAGTTTAATTTACAAATTGGCACTGCAAGAGATCAACCACAAAAAAAGAGCAATTATGACAATATTGTAAAAAAAAAAAAAGTTATATGATGTGGTCTGTCTGTCTCTCTCTTTCTCTCCAAAACTCTTGTACTTTAAAAATTTCATGTAAAGGAAGCAGTAACTGCTTCCTGTTGGTCCAAATTGCCAGTATTACTACTCCCACACTTTGAGGCCATTTTACAATAAAATAAGGGTTAGGTGAACACAAGCACCAGATACTGTAGCAGTTGATCTGGTGACTGAAATGGCTACTAAGCGACTGATGCCACATTAAGTGCGGATACACTGGATAAAGGATTGACTTACCTTCTGGGTGGGATAGAAGAGGACAGCGTGAGAGTTCATTGTGCTATTCAGAGCAGCGTGCAATTTAAAACTTATGAGTCACATTTCTAGAATTTTCCATTTAATAAGTATATGTATTTATGTCAAATGGAAACTAATGTATAATTTACATTTAGTGGAAATTATACATGCACCTATTTATTTATTTATTTAATTTTTGGTACTGAGTATGGAACCCAGGTATATTCCACGCCCAAGCCCCTCCTTTTAAAGGTTCTACCTCTGCCCAGTAGTGTCAGGCTGGGACCAAGCCTTCCACACATGGGCCTTTGGGGGGCATTTAAGATCCAAACCAGGTCACTAGTTTAAGCTTCTTTCCCTCTGTGTGATGAGGAGGGCTGGCTTAGCACCTAAACGAAGCTGGCTATTGCTTCTGAAGTGTAATTTGAGGTTTTCCCACCCCAAAATATCTCTCTGTTGTTGAAGTTTCTTTTTTTTTTTTTTTAATTGTTTTCTGGCATGGTGTGGTTGAAGTTTCTGCCTAATGTGATTTGACCTTTTTTTTTTTTTTTTTTAATTGTATTCTGGCATGGTGTGGTGGTGCATGCCTGTAAGCCCAGTACGTAGGAGGCTGAGTGAAATGGTTTGGATTTGGAATGTCCCCCAAGCCCTCGTGGAGACAAGGCAGCCATGTTGGGGCTTGGTTGCTGAGGAGGGGTCTCTGGGGGTGTGGCCTTGGGGATTATACATGGTCCCTCCTTCCCTTGCTCTCTTGTTGCCAGCCAACATGATGTGAGAGCAGAGCCCTTGCTCTCTCTGTCTCTCTACCATCCTCCACCACGCCCTCTACAAATATCAACTGGCCTACCATGGACTGAACCCCTGAAACCTCCAGAACTGTGAGCAAATGCATCTTCCTTCCCCTAAGTTGTGTGAATGCTGACCAAGACACTGAGACAGGAGGAGTGCAGGTTCAAGGACAGTCGCAGCAAATTAGTGAGACCCTCAGCAACTTGGCCAGAACCATTCTCAAAATAGAAGAGGTTGGGTATAGTTGGAGGTGGAGTGCCCACCCCCTGTCATCTTTTTTTTTTTTTTTTTTTTTTTTTTTTTTTTTTTTTTTTTTTTTTTTTTTTTTTTGCGGTACAGGGGAATGAACTCAGGGGCATTCTACCTCTGAGCTACACCCCCAGCCCTATTTTTTATTCTTTATTTTGAAACAGGGTCTCACTAAGTTGCAGAGGGCCTCACTAGGTAGCTAAGGCTGGCCTCGAATCCGGATCCTCCAGTCTCAGCCTCTCAAATGCTGGGATTATAAGCATGTGCCACCATGCCCGGCCCCTGTCATTTTTTTATGATTTAATGTCTCCTGCCATCCAGGTACAGTGGCTTGTGCCTGTAATCCTAGGCCTTGGGAGGCTGAGACAGGAAGATCACAGGTATGAGGCCAGCCTCAGCAATTCAGCAACATACTCAGCAACTTGGGGAGACCTTATTTCAAAATGAAAAAAATAAAGAGTATAGCTCAGAGGTAGAATGCCCCCAGGTTCAATCCCATCCTCCCCCCAGAAAAATGTCTCCTGAAGCTTTAAGTGTCTTCCTCATGCGTTTGTCGATGCCTCTGGCCCATATTTATTCAGCCTGGTGCTGCTGTCTCTGAGGCCTGCTCGGTGTTGAGCGTGGGTCAGGTGGCAGGGAAATGGAGAGCCAGGCTTCCATCTCAGACATTCTGTGGGACTGAGCCCTGGTTGTGCAACCCTAGTCGTTTCCAAACATCCCTGCGCTCCAGAGGATGTGGGGGATAATAATAGCTCCTTTCTCACAGGACTGTGGGGAGGAAGAAGTGATACAATTTATGTGAGTACTACCATATAGTCAGAATTTAATGGGCATGTGTTAGCTTTCTGTCACTGGGATAAAATGCCTGAGATAAATCAACTTAGCAAAGGAAAGGTTTATTTCTGCTCCCAGTTTCAGAGGTTTCAACCCGTGATTGATTGGCTCAGTGCTTTTGGGCCAGGGCGGCACAGTACGTCATGGTGGGAGTGTGTGGCAAAGGAAGCCACTTATTCTGTGACAGCCAGGAAGCAAAGGGGCAGGGGGAGTTGGGTCTCCATATCCTCTTCAGCGGCACATGCTCAACAATCCAATGCCCTCCCCATAGGTTCCACCTCCTAAAGGCTCCACCACAGGCTGGGGACTGAGCCTTACCCATAGGCTTGGGGGGAATTCAAGATCCAAAGTACTAGCTGGGTGCTGTGGCACATGTTTGTAATCCAGTACTTGGGAGGCTGAGACAGGAGAATCGCAGGTTTGAAGCCAGCTTCAGCAAATCATCGAGACCCTCAGCAACTTAGCAAGACCTTGTTTCAAAATAAAAAGTATAGAATAAAGCTGAGGGTGTAGCTTGGAGGTATATTACCCTGGGTTCAATCCCCAGTTTAAAAAAAAAATAGATTCAACAATGGCAGGAGTATTGTCTTTGTGTGGTGTGTATTAGTTTGCTGGAGCTGCCATAACAAAGTACCACCAACTGAGTGGTTTAAACAACAGAAATTCATTTTCTTACAGTTCTGGCAGATCCACACTTGTGACTGAAGTGTTGGTTGGGTTCTCCCGTTGTCTTTGAGGGACGTCTGCTCCAGGCCTTCCTCCCCGTTTCTGGCAGTTTCGGTGACTTTGGTGTGCCTTGGCATGTCATCAAATGGCATTATCCTTGGGTGTGTCTTCACATGGCCATCTTCTTACAAAGACAGCAGTCACACTGGATAAGGGTCTCCTTCCCCTCCTCCAGCACCACCTCACCGTAACTAATTCCATTTACAATAATCCCATTTCCAAGTAAGGGCACGTTCTGCGGTGTTAGGCTTAAGACTTCCAACAAATCTTTTGAGGGGACATAATTCAGCTCATTAACGTGGAGGGCAGGAGTTTGTTGTTGCAATTATTACTATTTTTTTCATTATCTTTTTACTACCAACTAGCTTAGCACAGTGAACCAGGTCAACCGTCACCGAATGCTAGTCAAATGGCAGTTTCCTAAGGTAGCTCCCTCGATGTCCTCCACTGACTGCTCCCACCCACCTGCCCGATGCACACCCCCCCACACACACCACAGCAAAAGACTCCCTCCACCTCCACTTCTGCATAGAGAGCTCCCAACTGTCCCACTCTCCTCCAGGTCTCTCCATCTTCTGCCCACCCATGCCTCAGGTGAAGGGAAGTGACACAAGTGGAAGCTGTGTTAGTCTGGTGTTGCTGTAACAAAATATCCAAGGTTGGGTACTTTATGAAGAAAAGAAGGATATTTGTCTTTTAATTCTAGGAGCTTGAGGAGCCAAACAACATGGCACCAGTGTCCTGACTAGGGCCTCACTGGATGTCACAACCCGGTAGAGAAGTAGAAAGGGAACTGGCGTCTCACAAGGGACCAAGTCTGTGAGGTGGCTCTGTTTTGTAACAACCCATTCTTTTGTGTTTTGTTTGTTTTGTTTTTGTGTGTGTGTGTGGGGGGGGGGGTGTTACTGGGGATTAAACCCAGAGGCATTCTGCCTCCAAGCTACACTCCAAGCCCTATTTTATTTTCTATTTTGAAACAGGGTCTCACTAAATTGCTGAGAGTCTCACTAAGTTGCTGAGGCTGGCCTCAAACCTGCAATCCTATCTCAGCCTCCCAAGTGCTGTGATTATAGGCATGCACCACTAGCTTGTCTTGTAAGAACTCATTCTTGTGAGAAATAATTCACTCCTGTGACACCCAACCCACTCTGAGAGACCAGCATTGACCCATTTATGGGGACGGAGCCCTCGTGACTCAACTGCCCTTGATGAGTCCCCCTCCCCTTGGTGGCTCTGCCACCTCTTGCCTTTACACTGGGGACTTGAACAAGCCGTATCCCAACCATGGCAGAAGCAAACAGCTGACCTCACACTCTCAGTGCACCTTCGATCCTCCCAGGAAAGTGTGTCGTTGCTGTGTAGACCCTCTTCACACACTCACCTCATTGTCCTAGATACCTGAAGAGGTCTGCCAGTGGCCCGTACCTGGGACAGGAATACTCGGCTTTTGCAATCCCTGGCCTTCTTCAGGGGTGGTGTGCCAATCTTCCTTTTATTTTTCCTTTCCAAATGGAATCCTATTCTAACTGCCTCAAGGAAGTTTAGGAGTGAAAGAAGGCCTGTGGTCTATCCTAATGTCAACAGGATAAAGTAATCACTCACTCTGGAATTTTGGCTAAGTGCAGAGCTTTGTGTGTGGTGGGGGGCTTGCTTCAGGTGGGAGAGCGCCGAGGCATGGCCTGGCGGCTTAGGGACCTGGGTGTGACCGTCAGTGGGAGATGAAGTGGTGACAGGCATTTCCAGGCCATTGACTTCTGACTTCTGTCAGGGCCTGTCCCGCAGGATCTTCTGCTATCTGGGATTCAGTCTCTTCCCTCCCTGGAGGGCAGCCACGGTCGCCCTGACACCCAGGATTACTTTACAGGAGCCCATTGGGGCCTCCCCAGGATTTGTGAACTCCCAGGCTCTGGAGCCCCACCCTTTTCCCAGGCTGTCTGTGCCTCAACCTACCTCAAGAGAAGCCGGAGATGAGATGAATTTCTGAGCCCAGAAGAATCCGTGATCCTGGCTTGGCGCGAAGGCAGGGTAGGAAGGGAAGTTCTTGCCTCCTTTTTAGAGTGGCTGGGTTTGGCAAATAAAAACATAGGACCCAGTTAAATTAGTCTGTCAAATAACAAGTAATAACTTTAACCACCTTAACCATTTTTTAGTGTGTAGTTCAGTAAGGTTAAGTGCACTCAGATAACAAATAATCTCTAATATCAGTATATCCTAGTTAATATTTGAAACATACTAACTAAAAAGTAATTCTTGGCTTGGGGGCACGGCTCAATAGTAGCAGCTTGCCTGACACTTACAAGACCTTGTGTTCAGCTAGGCCCAGTGGCGCTCCTGTAATCCCAGAACTTGGGAGGCTGAGGTAGGAGGGTCCCAGGATGAGGGACAGACTCAGCAACTGAGCAAGACCCTTTTTCTTTTCTTTTCTTTTCTTTTTTTTTCGTGGTACCAGGGATTGAACTCAGGGGCATTCTACCTCCGAGCTATACCCTCAGGCCTATTTTTTTATTCTTTATTTTGAAACCGAGTCTCACTAAGTTGCGGAGTGCCTCACTAGGTAGCTGAGGCTGGCCACAAACCTGGATCCTCTGGTCTCAGCCTCCCGAATGCTGGCCTTTTTATTTTCAAAATAAAAAATAAAAAGGGTTGGATGGAGCTCAGAGGTGGAACACTCTGAGTTCAATCCCCAGAACTGAAATATAAAAACAAAACAATCTATGAGTGTACTAGTCTCAAGGTGCCCCTTCTTCCAAAAAAGAAAAATCCATATAGTTGTTTTTTTTGGCAACCAGACAACCCATACGATGAGACACTCAGCAATGCCTTCCTCACTAGTACATAGAAAACAATTCTCTCTTCGAGATTTTTGTTTTTTGGCAAGGGCAGAAGAAATGTTGCAGGGAAGGAGAAGGAAAAGTTCTTTAGGAACTGGAGACGTCAAGGGTTCTGTCTCTGTGACTCTGGGAAGGGTATTGCATTGTTAGAATTCAGCCTTTTCAGCCTGGTACAATGGCGCACACCTGAGATAGTAGGATTATAGGTTCGAGGCCAGCCTTAGCAACTTAGCAAGACCCTGTTTCAAAAATGAGTGGAGGAGGCTGAAGGTACTGCTCAGAGGTAGAATGTGCCTAGGTTCAATCCTCATTGACCCTCGCACCCTCTCCCTCCAAAAAAAGACCCTGGATTTGATTTCCAGCACCATTAATAAACAAACAAAAATAAAATAAAAAATAACTTAGAAGTTCAAATTCAACTGGATGTCCTGTGTTTTTTTGTTTTTTGTTTTTCTGGCAATCCTACCTTATTTGCCCTGGGTCTTGTCATTTCTTTGTATTACCAGTTCCTTATTTCCCTCGGAAGAGAGAATCCTCAGGGGCCAGACTGTCCTACTCCTCCACTTCCTAGGAGGGAGGGAGGTGGCTCGGGGAACATAGACTAGAAGCCTATTAGGTGACTGTTGTGCAATCAAGACCCTGAACACAATCATAAAGCAGGGACAACGCACCCTTGATGCTTACCTCTCCTGGAGTCCCCTTGTCCCAACCGCTCCTTCCTTCCGGGTCATCAGCTCAGCCTGGCTGAGCACTAACAGATAAGCAGAAGGTGTTAGCTGCTGATAATGTAACATGTGACCTCCTCTCAGCCACACTTATTTTCCCTACAATGGACTAAAATGATAAGGAAAAGCAGGAGTGGTGGCCCGTGCCTGTAATCCCAATACTTGGGAGGCCGAGACTGGAAGATCACAGATTTGAGGCCAGAGGAGTAACTTAGAAAGACCCTGTTTCAAATGAAAAACATTTTTTTTTTTTTTGCGGTACTGGGGATTGAACTCAGAGGCATTCTACCTCTGAGCTATACCCCCAGCCCTATTTTTTATTTTTTATTTTGAAACCGGGTCTCACTAAGTCGAGGAGTGCCTCACTAGGTAGCTGAGGCTGGCCACGAACCTGGATCCTCTGGTCTCAGCCTCTCAAATGCTAGGATTACAAGCGTGCGCCACCACACCCAGCTGAAAAACAAATTTTAAAGGGCTGGGGGTATAGCTCAGTGGTACACCACCCCGGGGTACAATACCTAGTACCTACAAAAAAAGAAGGAAGGAAGGGAGGGAGGGAGGGAGAGAGGGAATCAAGTGAAAAGAAAAAAGAACTCCTTGTTGAATGGTAAATCCAAACTCCTCTTGGTGTTCTGTTTTTCTGGTACCTAGATTCTCAGAGTAGAAGCTATTCAGGAAAAGAAAACCCCAACTAAGAAACAGAGCAAAAAGCCCAGAGCTCCTGTTTTTGGACAAAATACTTGTAGCCAGGTGCGGGGACAGAGGCCAGCGAGCTGCCCTCACTGCTGCACCGGGAGGCGTGGTGAGCTTTGGAAAGACCTGCTTGGCTTGCGAGGTTCTAACACAGTCCACCACCCAGCAGAGCAGCGAGGGACAAGTCAGGCACCATTAAGTTAGATGCAGTGACTCTTAGACACACAGCCAATGCCGACTTGTAGGGACTTGTCTGGAAACCAGTTACAGCAGTGCCAGAGTAAACCTTCTAAACATCTCAACAGCCCTCGAAACATGTTGACCACCACCGCCTGTTGGACCATGTGATGGAAGTCCTTACATAAGGGGAACTGAGACATGGCGCTCCATGGGGATGCTTTTGATCAAAAGGCAAAGATTGACAGCAGAGCCGCTAATCACAGCACAGTGTGCCTGTGCCCTGACAGAGGTGTGCACGGGCAGCTGTAACCCACTCGTGATAGCGGGAGTGGGGAACATCACAGAGCAAACCAAACAGGCTTCCTGGAGGAGGTGACTCCTGGCAAGGTCTGAAAGACCAAGTGGCAATTTATTTGTTTGTTTAT
Source organism: Graphiurus murinus (assembly GCA_004027655.1). Taxonomy (NCBI): domain Eukaryota; kingdom Metazoa; phylum Chordata; class Mammalia; order Rodentia; family Gliridae; genus Graphiurus; species Graphiurus murinus. Next base: position 12,939 of record PVLC010023068.1, on the reverse strand, counting down.
TTATTTATTTATTTATTTATTTATTTATTTATTTATCTTTAGGTACTGGGGATTGAACTCAGGGGCATTCTAACTCCGAGCTATACCTCCAGCCCTATTTTTTATTCTTTATTTTGAAACAGGGTCTCGCTAAGTTGCGGAGTGCCTCACTAGGTAGCTGAGGCTGGCCTTGAACCTGGATCCTCCAGTCTCAGCCTCCCAAATGCTGGGATTAGAAGCGTGCGCCACCACGCCCGGCTTACCAAGTGGCAATTTAAACAAAGGCATCCCTTCTTTGGCAGGGAGGACTCTATAATAGAAGCCCAATCAAATGAAGGCTAACATTGGGTGGGACTCTGGCTCAGTTCTATGCACACCACTATTTTGGCCCTACTCTTTCTGTCAAGTGCTCTTCAACGCGTCTACCTGGAGAAATAGATAGAGATGGAATTCCCTTTCCCAGGGTTTCTACTTATTCACTTCAGTCAAGCAGTTAATTCGTTTTGGGAGGTTCTCCGTGTGATTCTAGCACTTCCATCGGAACTTCAGTTCATGCCAAGCTTCGCTGAGGTTGTTCCCCCAAGGGTACAGAGTTTGCCTTTCTTGTTCTAACACTGAACGTGCTGTTCCCTCGGCCAGCAGCTTAGGAGGGCTGCTCAGCTGGTTGCTGGTTTCCATGTTCCCAGCTTAGCTGTAACCAAGGGTTTTGACCCCCAATTGGGCTTTCCACAGGTTGGTTGCGACCTTGTCTCTCCTCTGCGCATACAGCCCCTTCCCTTCACATGGCGACATTTCCTCCATTCATCCAACTCAGTTCACCTTGGAGGGAATTACAACCCAGCTGAAATGTAAGAAATTGAGTCAATTTTAAGATTCTTGGGGGAAGTTTACATTCCATGTTCACTGCATGCTCCTTATAAAAGAACCCACCAAAATCAATGTCAGGGAAGAGAGCCCACAGGCTCTCAGTCCCAGCAAGAGAAAATTAGGGAGAATTTCTATATTTGGGACCTGAGGGTTCCTTTCTGGATGAGGAGATCCTGTGGTCATTATGCTGTCCCAAAGTGCACAACTCCCCTCTCTCCTCACCCCTACTCCTATTCTTTATGGGTCTCCTTTAACCACAGCACTTGCTTGGCTTAGATATGATTGAATTTGCCTTTTACCATGATGTTGGGGTGAATCCTCAGCTCAGGAACTCAGGATCTGCAGGGTCCTTGGCTAACGTGACGGAAAAGAATTTCAGCACGCGACAGTCAGAGGCATGGACAGAGGTTTATTTGGGGAAAAAGGGAAAAAAGGAAGAGCATTCAAGAGAGAATGTGGGCCACCTCAAGATGAGGAAGGGCATTTTGGAAGTTTAGGGCTCTCTTCTTATAGGAGACTTTTGTGAGGGGTGGGTTTGAGGAGGTGTGTGAGGATGATCTCAGTTCGGTAGTCCCCTAGGCAGTTAATGGTGGTTGAGTAGTCGGGTCAGCTCTAGGGTGGATGATCACAGTCTGGTAGTCCCGAGGTGCTTCCTGGTGGTCTGGTCAACCTTAGGGTCCTTAGGTTGATTGACAGATAAACTGGAGAGTGTCCTAAGTTATGGTACCTTCTTGTTATCAATGCACAGAGCAATTATAGTTTCTTTTAGTTAACTCTAAGATGTACAGATTTCCCAGGAATTTAGGAGAGTTAGGCCTGGGAAAGAGAACCAGTTCGTGGAGTAGAGGCTGAAGCACTTCAGTTCCAGGTTTTTTATATTAAAGTGATATTTTACTTTCCCTTCCTGTCCGTCTCCTTTCTACCTACTTATTTCTTCTATCCTACATCATTCTCAATCGCAACCTTATCTACTGCACCAAGAAGATAAGACCCAAATACACAAATCGCAACTGTCAGTGGATGAGGCCAAACTCCAATCAAGAGGCTCTAGGAAAGGGAAAATTCTAGAAAAGAAAATATCTAGAAAAGAGGGTTTGTGAAAGCCATCTTGGACTGGAACTTATCACATGAAAAACAAGTGCTATTTTTTTTTTTTTTTTTTAATATAGGCAGCAAATACAGGTGACCAGAAGGACAGGAGTGCAAGGCTTGGGAGGACAGGATGGGCAGATCGGGAGGCAAGGTGCAGGCTCTGGGCTGGTCTCCCTTATCCTGAAAAGCAAGTCTTTACCCAATCCAATGTGTTTCTTCAAGTGATCACTGTAGCTCACCGTACCCAGCTGAGCCTGCAAAACTTGAAACTTGAAGAGGTTCTCAGTGACCAGACCCAAGCCACCGGGGGGAAGGGAGGCCTCTACTGCTTGCAAGTCTATAATCAATAGGCTGAAAATGAGACTTGATTTCCAATAACTTATATGTTGCTACTCCTTCCCAATAAGAAAAGAAAGAACTGTGCTAAATTAGAAGATAATTTTTATAGCTGTGCACACCTATAATCCTAGTACTTGGGAGGCTGAGACTGGATGATCACAGGTTCTAGGATAATCTCAGCAATTTAGCAAGACCCTGTTTCAAAAAAAAAAGCTGAGTGTGATGGCGCATGCTTGTAATCCCAGCATTTGGGAAGCTGAGAGTGGCCAGGTTTGAGGCCAGCCTCCGCTACCTAGTGAGGCACTCTGCAACTTAGTGAGACCCTGTTTCAAAATAAAGAATAAAAAATAGGGCTGGGGGTATAGCCTGGAGGTAGAATGCCCCTGACTTCAATCCCCAGTACCACAATAATAATAATAATAATAATAATAATAATAATAATAATAATAATAATAATAGCCGGGCATGTAATGCTTGTAATCCCAGCATTCGGGAGGCTGAGACCGGAGGATCCGGGTTCGTGGCCAGCCTCAGCTACCTTGTGAGGCACTCCGCAACTTAGTGAGACTCGGTTTCAAAATAAAGAATAAAAAATAGGGCTGAGGGTGTAGCTCAGAGGTAGAATGCCCCTGAGTTCAATCCCCAGTACCGCAAAAAAAATAAATAAATAAAAAATAAAATAATAATAATAATAAAAATACTGGGGGTGTAGCTCAGAGGTAGAAGCCCCTGAGTTCAACCTCTAGTATTAATAATAATAATAATAATAATAATAATAATAATAATAATAATTTTTACCTAATTTTTTATACACTGAATATACAAAGTATTGCTGAAAAAAAAATAAAGATCAAAATGGTAGAGTTTTATGCCTGATGTCAATACATCAGTTCTTCCCCCAGAATGATCTATGGACTTAATGCAACCCCAATCAAGTGGCAGTAGGATGTGAACATGTCAGAGAGATAAAAAATTGGCCAGCTAGCCGGGCATGGTGGCGCATACTTGTAATCCTAACATTTGAGAGGCTGAGACTGGAGGATCTGGGTTCACAGCCAGCCTCAGCTGCTTAGTGAGGTCCTCCGCAACTTAGTGAGACCCTGTTTAAAAATAAAGAATAAAAAAATAGGGCTGGGGCTGTAGCTCACGGTAAAATGCCCCCAGGTTCCATCCCCAATACTGAAAAAAAAAAAAAAATTGGCCAGCTGATTCTAAACTTTATATGGCAATGGAAAAAAACCTAGAGTAGCCTGGGTAACCTTCAAGAGTATTGGAAAATTTATACTAGCAAATATGAAGATTTATTATAAAGCTAAAATAAATCGAGATAGCATGGTATTAACACAAGAACATGCAAATAGAGTCTTGGAGTCATAGGATAGAATTGGAAGGTGAGAAACAACCCCACACATATATAATTACTTGACTTAGAAAGAGGGCATCACTGCGACTCAGGGAGGGAAAGAAAGGTCCTTCCAGTAAACAATCCTGGAAGCTGGGTGCTGTGCTGCACACCTGTAATCCCAGCTACTTGGGAGACTGAGGCAGGAAGGTTGCAGATTCGAGGCCACCTGGGCAACCTAGAGAGATTCTGTTTCAAAATAAAAAATAAAAAGGACTGAGGGTGTAGCTCAGTGGTAAAACACCCCTGGGTTCAATCCTTAGTAAGGCATAAATAAATAAATAACCAATCAGTCCTGTAGCAACTGTGTATCTACATAGGAGAAATAAAGTTGGACACTTACTTAATGCTACACACAAAAGCAATCCTAAGTCGGTTAGAGATCTTAATGTAAGAGCTAGAACAAGAAAGCTTCTAGAAGAAAACATAGGAGAATATTTTCATGATCACAAGGGTAATCAAAAATTTCTTCAGCAAGGCACAAGAAGCAATAACCATTAAGAATAAGGTTGCCCAGTTAGACTGTATTTTCTTGTTGTTGTTGAACTGAGGACTGAACCCTGGGACATTCTACTGAGCTACATCCCCAGCCATGTGTGTGTGTGTGTATGTGTGTGTGTGTGTAGATTGAACCAGGAGTGTTCTACCTCTGAACTATACCCCCAGCCCAATTTTATTTTTTACTTTGAAACAGAGTCTCACTAAGTCACCATGCACCAGCCTTGAACCTTCGATCCTCCAGTCTCAGCCTTCCAAGTACTGAGATTACAGGCGTGCACCACCACTCCTGGCCCCAGCCCTTTAAAAAAAAAAAAAAAGTAGCCAGGCATGGTGGCGCACGCTTGTAATCCCAGTATTTGGGGGACAGCAGGAGGATCGGAGATTCACAGCCAGCCTCAGCTACTTCCTGAGGCCCTCCTCAACTTAGTGAGACCCTGTTTCAAAATAAAGAATAAAAATTGGGTTGGGTGTAGCTTGGAGGTAGAATGCCCCTGGGTTCAATCCCCAGTTCTACAAAAATAAATAAACTTTAAAAAAAATTAAGTTTGCTAAGTTGACATGCACCAGCCTGAAGCTGCAATCCTGTCTCAGCCTCCCAAATACTAGGATTACAGGTATGCATCAGCATGCCCAGCTTCAACTGGACTACATTTAGATTAAGAACCTCCTCTTCACCAAAAATTACCATTGAGAGGGAGAAGAGGCACACCACAGCGTGAAACATGTTCACAATACATCTATCGGGCCATGCATCAGCGTCAGAAGAGGTAGTGACTGCTACAAACAGCGAAGACATAAGTAGTCCAGGTTTTTCATTGAGTAAAAAATTTAAAGAGACATTCTGCTAAAGAATAACTCCAAATGGCCAATAGCATATAAAAGTTACTTATAACATCAACATGCATCAGGAGATACAAATTAAAATAACAAGATACTATTATACACCCACCAGAATGACTGAGAGAGTAGCAAGGCAGAGTGTTGACAAGGATATTGAGTAATTAGCTCGTCCACTCCTACTGCACTGGTGGAGGGTAAATTAGTACAACCGTTTAGAAAACTATTTGGCAATATCGACTACAGCTACACTGTGTCTACCCTGGAACCTAACAGTCTTACCGCTGGGCACACAGCCAAGACAGATGAGCTCACACCACACAAGAGTATAGAAGAATGCCTGTAACAGCTGAATCCAAAATAGCCCGAAGACAGAAACAATCCAAATGCTCATCAATAGTGAAATGGATAAAAATGGGCTATTCACACAATAGAAAAATATACAGCAAAAAACAACAACAACAACAACAAAAAAAAACCCCACTACTACACACAATGGAAAGAACTGCAGACATGGGATGCTATAAGCAAAAGAAGCCAAACACTGAAGAGTCCATACTACAGGATTCCAGTCATGTGCATTTCAAAACAGACAGAACTAACCCATGTTGATGGAGGTCATTCTCGGGTGACAGTTGATTTTTTTTTTTTAGTACTGGAGATTGAACCCAGGGGCATTCTACTTCTGAGCTACATCCCCAGTTCTATTTTTTAGTCTTTATTTTGAAGCAGGGCCTCACTAAGTTGCGGAGTGCCTCACTAAGTAGCGGAGGCAGGCTGCAAACCTGGATCCTCTGGTCTCAGCCTCCCAAGTACTGGGATTACAAGCGTGCGCCACCATGCCCGGTGTGGGGTGACAGTTGATAACAGAGAAGGAGTGACAGGGAGCTTCTGGCATGTTGCAAATGTCTTATATATTAGCCGGGCGTGGTGGCACATGATTGTAATCCCAGCATTTGGGAGGCTGAGACCAGAGGATCTGGGTTCGCGGCCAGTCTCAACTACCTAGTGAGGCATTTTGCAATTTAGTGAGACCTGGTTTCAAAATAAAGAATAAAAAATAGGGCTGGGGGTGTAGCTCAGAGGTAGAATGCCCCTGGGTTCAATCCCCAGTACCGCAAAAAAAAAAAAAAAAGGTCTTATATATTGATCTGGGAGATTAGATATATTCATCTCTGTGGGTGTGTGTGTATGTATATATGTGTGATGTGTGCAAAAATTCACTGAGTTATAAACTTGAAATTTGTGTTCTACATTATACATGTTATATGCATATAACCTCAATAAAAAAATGAAAAAAGAATCCTTGGAGATAGGAATCTGTCTCATCCCAGTTGATACACAGAGGAGAGTGTAATTCTATCCTAGGTCAAGATAAACAGGAAGGAAAAAGGGAAATATTTCTGGGATAAATGAGGTGGGTTCAGGAACTGCAAAAAAAAAAATTTTTTTTCCGATACTGGGGATTGAACTCAGGGGCATTCTACCTCCGAGCTATACCCCCAGCCCTATTTTTTATTCTTTATTTTGAAACTGGGTCTCACTAAGTTTCCGAGTGCCTCACTAGGTAGCTGAGGCTGGCCACGAACCTGGATCCCCCGGTCTCAGCCTCCCAAATGCTGGGATTACAAGTGTGCGCCACCACGCCCGGCTCAGGAACTGCAAAAATTTTATTTTAAACTTTATTTATGTATCTTGGCTCTGGTAGACTTCACACGATCACATCTCCAGAATTTGCAGAGAACTCTTGTGAGCTACCCACTGGTGGGTACAAATAGAGAGATTTCAATAATGAGGCTCCAGCTAATGAGAGTGAACTTAGTTCGGAAGGAAAATTGCTCCTGGAGGGAGAAGCTTGGAGGGAAGCAGAGGAAGTGGTCGGATTCCAATGGAGTTGGTGAGTTGGGGTGGGGGCCAGGAGGAAGCGTTCCGAGCTTCCTCCATCCTTTCTAAAACTCAACCTCCCCCTCTTCCACTGCTGGAGCAAAGATAGTGCTGGAGACATCACCAGGATCCTGGGGGAAGCCAGCGGAAGAGCTCTTTGCTTGGAGAAACAGATGCACCCGAGCAGCAGAAATAACGAGAATGAATACAGTACACAAAGGTGCTGAATTCTTTGAGTCTGTTTTGAGTGCTCATGTCAGCAAGGATGCCAGGATATGGTCATAGAGTATGTACCTGTGTGGGCAAAGCTCAGAAGAGAAGAAAGACGAGGCCCCAGATAGGCCAAGCCAGAGTGCTCCCAAGACCACCGTGGCTGAAGTCCTCAAAACACTCTGGTCCGGGGGATTGGGAGCTACCATGACCATCATCACCACCACCATCAGTATCAATAGCTAACTGTACTGTTTCACAGACATATCTCATTCAATCTGCAATAACCCTACACAGGGGAAGTAGTGCTATTATTATCCCTATTTTACATATGAGGAAACTGAGTCTTGCAGAAGTGAATTGCTCAAGATCAGCACAGCTGGGTGGCACCAGAACAGCCTCCTAGTTATCGGTGTCTGATTTATCCCAGCCCACCTGCAGGAGTTGGCCGAGCCTGTGTGGATAGTGGGCTGCTGCCAGGTAAAAATCCCGGGACTGAGCAGGAAAGTAATGAGGGCTAAGGGTGAGAGCCAAGCTCACGTGCTGCACTTCAGGTGTTGTGTTAGTCAGCTCTCTATTACTCTAACAAAATACCTGAGATCATAAACTTAAAAAGAGGAAAGGTTTATTCGGCTTACAGTCTTGGCAGTTTCAGCCCATGACTGCTTGGTCCCATTGCTTTCAGGTCTAGGGTGGGACAGACCTATGGTGTGCACATTGTGGTGAGAGCGTGTAGCAGAGTACGCTGCTCATTTCAGGTGACTGGAAGCAAAGCAAGGGACAAGAAGGGGCTGGGGTTGCGACACCCCTTCAGGGGTACACTCCCAATGACCAGAAAACCTCCTCTCAGGCTCCTCCTCTCAGGCTCCTCCTCTCAGGCTCCACCTCAGGGGCTGGGAAATCAGCTTTTAGCATGTGGGCTTTGGGGGACACTTAACTAAACCACAGCAGGTGTCTACAGCTCTAGCTAGGCAGGGCCTCCCTACCAGTCGGACGCAGAGTTGAACAAACACTACTTCGATGCTGGGTCTTGGGCTTTGATAAAAGAACGAAAACAAAGCCGGGTGTGGTGGCTCACGCTTGTAATCCCAGCATTTGGGAGGCTGAGACTGGAGGATCCAAGTTCGAGGCCAGCCTCAACTACCTAGTGAGGTCCTCCGCAACTTAGTAAGACCCTGTTTCAAAATAAAGAATAAAAAATAGGGCTGGGTGTGTAGCTCGGAGGTAGAATGCCCCTGAGTTTAATCCCCAGTACTGCAAAAAAAAAAGAATGAAAACAAGTCAACGCTTGGCACTGTCAAAGTGAACTCCAAAATGATTGTCCCAGCAGTGAGCACCCAGGGGAGACTGGAGGCAGGTGGGAAGGAGCTATCAAGGACCAGGAAGAGACTCTACTAGGAGGGGAAGCTTGCCAACAGATGCTGCCTCCAGTTAGCTGATTACACTCCAAACATCAAACAGACCGGGTGGGAAGCTTTTACTTATGACAAAAGGAAGAGATGGCTCCAATCCAAATACTGCAGTCCTGGGAGAAGATGTACCATACGAGGGAGACGGGCTGGGGAGGGATGGAGCACCAGACAGCTTCCTCATGGGAAATGGGCTGTGTGCATTCTTAGCTTCCCAGATGCTGCCTTGGGCTGGGAAACCATGGGGCGCGGCTCTCTGGAGTGATCTCGAGCCCACCGCCCGGGCTCCAGCAGTGCTGGCCTGGAACTCAGGTAGGAGAGCCATGGGAAGTCAACCCAGAACGGACTTACAGTGGTTCCCAGGTTAACCAAAGCCTTTCCCTAAATGTTTATCGGTTGCCTCTTCTCAGTCATTCAGCGCCTGGATGAACCCCAAGCAGAATAGCCGTGTTCTCCATGTCAGAAATGGAAAAGCAGAGTTCAGTTACAGAAACAGCCTAACTTATTAAAATAGACGCTTTATTTTATTGCTTTTGGTACTGGGGATTGAACTCAAGGGCATTCTACCTCTGAGCCACACCCCCCAGCCCTTTTTTTTATTTTGAAACAGGGTCTTGCTAAGTTGCTGAGGGTCTCGCTAAATTGCTGAGACTTGCCTTGAACCTGTGATCCTCCTGTCTCAGTCTCCCAAGTACTAGGATTCCAGGTGTGTGCCCCACATCGAGCTGAGCATTCTATGGGTTTGGACCATTACAATATTATACAGAGTAGGCTCACTGTCCTAAGAATTCCGAACTCTACCTAGTCACCCTTCCATCCTCACCAACTCCTGGCAACCCTATGTTTTTACTGCTCCCGTAGTTTTGTCTTTTCTGAACTGTCATATCATTGAAACCATTCAACATGTAGCCTTTGCAGGTTGGCTTCTGTCACTTATTACACATTGGCGGTTCCTCCACGTCTTTTCATTTCTTTTTGGCACTGAGCACTATTCCATTGTCTGGACGTACTGAGGCTCACTTATCCATTCACCTGTTTCCAAGTTTTCACAATTTTGAATAAATCTGCTGTGAGCATTCATCTGATGGCTTCTTTTTTTTTTTTTTTTTTTTTTTTTTTTTTTTTTTTTTTTTTTTTTTTTTTTGGTACTAGGGATTGAACTCAGGGGCATTCTACCTCCAAGCTATACTCCCAGCCCTATTTTTTATTTTTTATTTTGAAACCGGGTCTCACTAAGTAGTGGAGTGCCTCACGAGGTAGCCGAGGCTGGCCTTGAACCTGGATCTTCTGGTCTCAGCCTCCCAAATGCTGAGATTACAAGAATGCGCCACCATGCCCGGCTTCATCTGATGGTTTCTATGTGGACATAAATTTTCAATTCCTTTGGGTAAAAGCCAAGGGGTGTGATTGCTGACCATATGGTAAGTGTATGTTTAATTTTATAAGAAACTGCCACACCGTCTTCCAAAAGCATGTGCATTTTGCATTCCCACAGCAATGGTGAGAGTTCCTGTTGCTCCACAACATTTGGCTCCATTAGTGTTCTGGATCCTGGCCATCCTAGCAGACATGTGGTGGTGTCTCATTGTTTTAATTTGTATTTCCCTGAAGTCTCACAATTTGGAGCATCTGTTCATAAGTTTACTTGTCGTCTATATATCTTCTTTGGTGAGGAATCCTTCAGGCCTTTGGCTCATTTTTTAATTGGACTGTTTGTTTTCTTATTGTTGAGTTTTCAGAGAACTGTCTATATTTTAGATACCAGCCCTTTACCAGATATTGTAAGGGAGAAAACATTTACAAACCAGTCTGTGGTTGGACTTCTTATTCTTTTGCAGTTTGATTTGTTAATGTAGCCAAATGTATCCTTAAACTTGTGCTAAATTGAAGGTGGTGGAAGACTGTTACTGATAGAACTTGCTTTTAAAAATCACATGCAAGCCGGGCGTGGTGGCACACGCTTGTAATCCCAGCATTCGGGAGGCTGAGACCGGAGGATCCGGGTTCGCGGCCAACCTCAGCTACCTAGTGAGGCACTCCGCAACTTAGTGAGACTCAGTTTCAAAATAAAGAATAAAAAAAAGGGCTGGGGGTGTAGCTCGGAGGTAGAATGCCCCTGAGTTCAATCCCCAGTACCGCAAAAAAAAAAAAAAAAAAAAATCACATGCAGCTAGGCGTGGTGGCGCACACTTGTAATCTCAGTACTTGGGAGGCTGAGACAGGAGGATCGCAGGTTCATGACCAACCTCAGCTACTTAGTGAGGCCCTCTGCAACTTAGTGAGACCCTGTTTCAAAATAAAGAATAAAAAATAAGGCTGGTGGTGTAGCTCAGAGGTAAAATGGCCCAGGGTTCAATCCCCAGTACTGCAAAAAGAAAAAAAAAAATTACATGCAACTCCTGACTAACATACTGCCCAACTATGAAATGACTCCAATCCAAAGGCACGGCCCTGAGATTAGCAAGAGCGTGGAAGGGAAGTGAGTAGACTCTGAGCACATTCCAGTCCTGCCTTCCCCTCCCTAAGTCCCACCCATTCCTGGGCACAGTTCCATACCATCATAGACTCAGAAATTTAAAAAAAAAAAAGTGAGAGAGTTGAACAGAAGGCACTAGTGGTTTTGGGAGAAAGTGTGCTTTACTGGATGGATATTACTTCAATTTTTAAAAAAGCAAATATCTGGGTGACCTTGTGATTATAGGCATATGAGCAAATATAGACTTGGCAAGCCCAGTATAGAATTTTTACTCAATGTGGCCATTAGAGACCCAGAATTTTCAAAATCCTCCTGGAGCTAGGTGTGGGGATACACACCTGTAGTACCAGTACTTGGGAGGCTAGGACAGGAGGATCACAAGTTTGAGGTCAGTCTTAGCAACTTAATGAGACCCTGTTTCAAAGTAAAAAACAAAAAGATCTGGGGACATAGCTCGAAGGTAGAATCCCCACCCTGGGTTCAATCTTCGCCCCCAACACCACCCCCCATGCCAGAAAAAAAAAGAAACAACAACAACAAAATCCTCCTGAAATTTCCATACCCCAAAAATATACGTGCAGATGTTAGGGCCTACGATTTGAAAAGCACTGCTCGGGTTCACGTTTTTTAAATCCTGTTAGGACTAGGGATTATGGTAGAACTAAATAGTGCTTCAGGCGCAGTATTGTTTAGATACAGGATGGCGTGACTAAGATCCCCAGAGCTATCACTGTGGTGTCTGTGGGTCACTGCAATCCACTCCATGGCTTCTTGGTGAGGTCAAAGGCCTTCCTGCAGAGACATCTCCATTGCATGGGCTCTTTCTTTACCCTTTTTCCTTTCCACAATTTGCACCATGCTCAAACTAGAACAAAGACTCTCCCATCTAATTTCACACATGAAGCCAGGCAGGATGGCACACTACTATAATCCAGGCTGAGACAGGAGGATCACAGGTTTGAGACCAGACTCAACAACTAATTTCACATATGAAGCAAAAAAAAAGCCAAGGCCATGCGTTTAGGCAGGCCTGATCAGAACCTAGCTTGTCTGACCTTCAAGCTTGAGAGCCTTACTTGCAGTAAGAAAAGACAGTTGAGTACTTGTTTCACAGGCACAAGGCCCCGGATTCCATCCCCAGCACTTGGAGGTTTGGGGGGGAAGTCATTCTGCTCCTCCCACATATCACAATTCTCAGCAATGTCATGCTAGGGAAAGAAGCACCTAAGTAAAACCGAAGTAAAAAGCATTTCTCCGGATACTTGTGCAGGGCTTCGATGTCCAGCTCCCATATGTAGCACCCAGCTTTAACTGTTCTCCAGTCGAGGGCTCACAGAACCAGAGTCCACTCACAGGGCCCAGTGGTCACCTGCAGGAAGTCACCACCCTGCCAGACAGTACGTCCCACTGCTGGGAAGAAAAGAGCAGCACATCTGGAGAAACGTGTTCACTGCTCAGCAAAATAACAATTCCACAAAAGCCTGGGTCCTGCGTCCTGAAACCATGGCCGCCTGTTCTACCAGCGTCGATGCACCCATCAGTACTCTTCTGTGCAGCCATTCTCGTGCACATGCATGCATGTGTGTGCGCACACACACACATGTCCACACGCATGCACAACCACACTCATGCATTCGTAGACACACATATACACATATACACATTCACATACAAACTTTCTTTTTTTTTTTTTGCAGTACCGGGGATTGAACTCAGGGGCATTCTACCTCCGAGCTATACCCCCAACCCTATTTTTTATTATTTATTTTGAAACAGGGTCTCACTAAGTTGCGGAGTGCCTCACTAGGTAGCTGAGGCTGGCCGCGAACCCTGATCCTCCAGTCTCAGCCTCCCAAATGCTGGTATTACAAGCGAACATACAAACTTTCTAAGTCGAGCTTCATAAAATAAGACACACTCTTTCTTTTTTTTTTTTTTTTTTT
>PVLC010023067.1:0-26039 GCA_004027655.1 Graphiurus murinus | reverse complement strand
CAGCCACGTGACCTCCCTGGACCCTGGCTCCCTAGGAAATGGAAGCCTCGAACTACCTGACCTGTGGCCCCTCTGGAGAGGTCTGTGACCCATGATCCGCTTGGGATGTTTTAGACATTTCAGGTGCTCGGGGGGTGGGGGGGATGGACTCCCCTCAGCGACCTTCCAGGCCACTGGGAGCCACAACACAATTCAAGCCCAGGACCTGAGGAAGCAGGAACCCCTGCCCCCCCTGTTTTTTTTTTTTTTTTTTTTTTTTTTGTGGTACTGGGGACTGAACCCAGAGGCATTCTACCTTCGGGCTACACCCCTCAGTCTGATTTTATTTCTTATTTGGAAAGAGGGTCTCACTACATTGATGAGAGTCTCACTACTTGCTGAGGCTGTCTTCGAACCTGTGATCCTCTTGTCTCAGCCTCCCAAGTACTGGGATACAAGTGTGTACCACAACACCCGGCTACCCCCCTGTTTTTTTTTTTTTTTTTTGTGGTACTGGGGATTGAACTCAGGGGCATTCTACCTCCAAGCTACACCCCCAGCCCTATTTTTTATTCTTTATTTTGAAACCGAGTCTCACTAAGTTGTGGAGTGCCTCACTAGGTAGCTGGGGCTGGACTCGAACACGGATCCTCTGGTCTCAGCCTCCCGAATGCTGGGATTACAAGTGTGTGCCACGACGCCCGGCTACCCCCCTGGTTTTGAGGAGTCTGCCTGGAGGAGGAAGGCAGCCTCTTTGCCTGGTGTCCCCAGAGCCCAACCCAGAACAGGACCCCAGGGATGATGTGGTGGAGGGACAGGATCCCAGGCGGGCCCTGCGGGGGATGTGCTGGGGAGAGGGGCATGCGGGGCATGCGCAGAGGCTGGGAGCTCTGGGAGAAGCAGGGCAGGGGCTGGCTGCTTCACTAGGAAGGCTCAGGGAACAAGACTCCTGCCTTGAGAGTCACAGGCCGCCCTGTGGAAGACTAGCTGTGCGCTCTCGGCCCCAGGGGCGGGGCTGGAGCCGACGTGGGCAGGCTGGGGTCTGGAAGGACGGTCACACCAGCAGACAGAGCATACTTGCAGGCTGTTTGCCATGTCCTCACCCTTCACGGATGCTGGGCCAGGTGCCCCTCGTGCACCAGCATCTCATTCCTCACAGTACTGAGCAGGTGACTCTTCCCTTGTGCCATTCTGTAGACCAGGCAGTGCAGGAGCCGTGTGTTAGCAGCGGTGGGATTTGAATGCAGGCAGCGGGAGTCCTGGTGTGGGGTCGTGAGCAGAGGAGAGGAGGGGGTGGGAGATGGAGGGGCGGGCTCCCGAGGTGGCTCCTGAGACAGGTGGCTTTTACGGCTCAGCAGGGAGGGCTCCCTGGAAACGGAGCGCTGGGCTTGAGCTGGAAGTCTGGGGAGGACAGATGGCGGGTTGAGCAAGGGGGTTGCGGCCAGGGAAGTGGTGGGTGCAGAGGCCTGGAGATGGGCAGGTGGCATGGGTGTGAGGGGCCAGAAGCAGAGGACGTGGCTAGAACTGCCTAGCAGAGACCCAGAGCGCGGGCAGCCCTTGCTGTTGGTCCCTCAGCATAGTGCAGCAGTTGACTCGCCCCTTCCCTCTTCAGGCTCTCCTACTCCTGTCTAGTCCCTCACTAACCTGATCCAAAAATCTCACCATGCTGCTCCTGCTCAGGGACTTTCCAGAGCTCCCCAGTACCTGAGGATAAAGTCCAAACTCCTTGGTTGGTGGTGGTGCAAGCTTTCCAGCAGAAGCTTGCCTCTCCTAAACAACATTCCTGGCACTGAGAGTGTGTGTGTGTGTGTGTGTGTGTGTGTGTGTGTGTGTGTGAGAGAGAGAGAGAGAGAGAGAGAGAGAGAGAGAGAGAGAGAGAGATACTGAGGATTGAACACAGGGGCATTCTACCTCCGAGTTACATCCCCAGACCTTTTTATTATTGCAAACAGGGTCTCACTAAATTGCTTCGAACCTTCAATCCTCCTGTCTCAGCCTCCCAAGTACTGGGATTACAAGCGTGCTCACTAAAGGCTTCGAACCTTCAATCCTCCTGTCTCAGCCTCCCAAGTACTGGGATTACAAGCGTGCGCCACCACGCCTGACTGCCTGGCACTTTTGTTGCTGCAGTTGCTGCAGTTGCTGCAAGATTTCCTCGTCTGCCCTTCCAGAGCTTCCCGTTGCTCTCTCCCCCTGCCTCTTACCCCGGGAGGCAGACTGAGATGGACAACAGTGGCTTCTTGAATCCAACAAATGTAGGGCACACATACTGGGCGTGGTGGCGCACGCTTGTAATCCCAGTACTTGGGAAGCTGAGACCGGAGGATCAGGGTTCGAGGCCAGCCTCAGCTACTTAGTGAGGCTCTCCACAACTTAGTGAGACCCTGTTTCGAAATAAAAAATAGGGCTAGGGGTGTAGCTCGGAGATAGGATGCCCCTGGGTTCAATCCCCAGTACTGAAAAAGAAACAAAAAACAAAAAAACACAACACACATTTATTGTTTTACAGTTCTGGAGGTCCACAACCAATCTCAGTGCATCAGAGTCCAAGTGTGGGCACAGCTAGCTGCTCCTGGGGGCTTTTTGGGGAGTCTGTTTCCAGCGGCCGCCCACATTTCTCGACTCATGGATCTTCCGCTCTCTCTGGCCCTGTGGCTCTGGGATCACATCTCCTTCCTCTGCCTCTGCTCCTCTAGCCTCTTTTATGACTCGTGATTGTCCCACCTGGACAATTCCAAGATACACTCCCATCTTAATTAATCTTATCCACAGCACTTCCTTTGCCACATAAGGTACCGTATTCAAGGTCAGGGGATGGTGTGGACATGGGCATCCTTGGGGCACCATTATTGTGCCCGTCACAGATGGCCTCACCAGGTTCCTTTTTGTTTTTATTTTGGATTTTACATGAGCACACAGGAAATCAGACAGCAGGAGGAGAGTAAGGCTGGGGTACGAGTGCCCAGTCCCCTCCCTTGGGGTTCCTGGGTCAGCCATGTCCCTCTACGGAGGCCACAGATCCTGCCCTGGACATCGGCTTTCCAGAGTGGAGAGAGGAGGCTGGGGGGATTTATGAGTGAGTGGTGGAAAGAGAGGGGACTTGAGGCTGGAAAGAGAGAAACAGAGAGAGAGAGAGACACACAGAGAGAGAGAGAGAGAGAGAGATCGCAGAGGACGCCGCCAGGGTCCACCTGGCTCAAGCAAGAGCTGCTCCATCACGAGGTGCCATCTGCCAGGCAGCTGCTCCCAAAATAGCTGCCCCCGCTGGGCTGCGGCCGATGGAGGGCAGGGCTGATTACCCCATCTGGACACAGCCTGGTCCCTCCCAGATGCTGGTGGTCCAAAGCCTGGCAAAGAGCCTTGTGTCCTGTGCCATGTGGTTGAGGCGGGCGCTGCAGCGTCTGAGTGTGTGCAGGGTGGGCGGTGGGCGGCGGCAGGGAAGGTGGGGCTGGGCAGTGTGCTGGGGACAGGCAGGGAGGGGCGCGATAATGACGATAGTGATAGTGACCTTCGTCAACATTAACGAGGAGGCAGACACAGTACAGGGCTCCCCCATGGCCATCCTCCCTTCTTCCTTTCAGAAGAATACAGGCATGTCTGGGGCAGCCCAGTTAACTCACTCACCTCCCAGACTCCTTTGCAGCCAGAGCAACCATGTGACCTGCTTTGGGCCAATAAGACTCAAGTGGAGGTTCGCCAGGTGGACTTCCTGTTTGGCAACCAGGGGTTGGGCCAGCCCAGAAGGAACATAGACCCTGGGGTCACACCAGCCAGGCCTTATCCCCACCCGGCTCTGCCGCCTCCTGGCTGTGTGACCTTCCTGAGCCTTGGTCATCTCCCCTGTGGAAGTGGGAATAAAAGTGATCTCACCGGTGGGTCCCTACGGCAGCTGCTCCCACAGGGACCCTGGTGTGTTTCGCAGTCCTAATGGGCTTCCTGGACATACTGTGTTATGTGTCGACTGTGCTTTGAAACTGACTCAGTTTTGCAGATACTTTTAGTAACACCTGATACTCGGGAAGTTGGAGTGGCCACGGAGACAGTGGTTCTTGGCCGGCCATGTTGGATTGTGACATTCATCTGAGCAACCCAGACCGGGTTCTTCCAGCTCAGCGCTGGTGTGTGTTTCCTCCATCTTTCCATTGCCGAGCAGTGTCTGGAACAAGTAGGCATCCACGCACAGTTACCATGGCAGGGCAGGGACCTGGCTGGAACATTCTAGAGCCTGGATTCCCACAGAAGAAGCCAAATGCCCAAGTGTGGGGCCAAAGGAAAGCCTTCCACCTGATTCTAGAAGTTTCTCTCTCATACCATCAATACATAAGACCTGTTCCTGGCACCCCTCCTTGCGTTTGCCACACCCAGGTCTGCCCGGCACCCTGGAGCGAATGAATGAATGAATGAATGAATGATCAGTGAACAGAGGAGTCAGAGGGCAGCTCACAGTCTGAGGGTGAGACTGACTCAGATGCCACAGAGCAAGTGCCCCCTTGGGGCGTCGGAACATGTTCAGAAGAACGCCCGTGTGCCTCCAGGAGGGCCCGGCTGCCGGTTAGAACAGATGGACGCCAGGAACCAGAAGCTTCCCTGGACTCTGCCCTCAGAACTTTCCAGATCGGCTTCTCCTCAAGTTCTGGCCACACCTCTTCCTGATGGCGGTACCCCTCTCTCTCACCTCCTTCCTTCCTGTCACCTGAGTTCCCTGAGTGTCATCCCCCAGTTCTTTCTGCGAGTCTTTCTGAATGCAGGGCTTGTTCTAGCCATGCTCATTCCCTCTGTGGAGACCAAGCCCCAGGGCCCCGGTGTCCTACCCAGAGCCCTGACTGGCCTCGGGTGCCCCGGCCCCTGCAGACCCAAGCCCTACGGGGTCCTTGGCGTCACCCGCATCCAGAGGCCTCCAGTCTGCTGAGGCCCCAGCCCCAGGAAACAATCAGTGCTCTGCCAGGGGAGCGAAAGGGGCTCGGGAATGGCAGCCAGAGATCCAAGTACAAATCCCAGCTCCGGTCCTCCATCCAAGGGTGAGAAAGTGGCTTCCCTGGGGCTGCCTGAGGGTGAGCCTGGGCCCTGTGGGTGCCTGCTGGTCAGCCGAGAGGCGGGAAGGGATGTGGGGGCTCTCGCGCCCCTCCTGGGGTTCCCAGCACAGATGAGAGCGTTTGCTGCCTGTCCAGGGTTTGCTCAGCGCACCCCTCACGTCATGGTTGGAACATCGGTTGGAAAAGAATTTCCAAGACATCAGAAAAGAGCAGCAGACAAAGATTTATTTAGGAGAGCAAGACATTCACTTTCAAGGGAGAATGTGGGCCGATTCAAATGATACGGGCCCTGATGTGGGGCGCATTAGCTCCCTCGGATGAAATACCCACAGTCTTTGAGGTGGGGGCAAAGGGCAACCAGGTGGCCAGGTGAAGCCCCCACCCCACTCCTGCATCCCCTCGGTCATCACATCCTGTCTCCCCCAAGCCACCAGGAGAGAGGGGTCTCTGGGCCGGCACACCATCCTGGGAATGGCGCAGCAGGGCAGAGCCACCTAAAGTCACAACACCCTTCCCTGGGGTCCCCACGCCTCCTGGGGAGCTGTCCCTTCCTCTCACATGCACTTTTTTTTTCAGTACTGGGGATGGAACCTGGGGGCATTCTACCTCCGAGCTACACCCCCAGGCCTATTTTTTATTCAGCCTCAGCTGAGGCTGGCCGCGAACCCCGATCCTCCTGTCTCAGCCTCCCAAGTATTGGTATTGCAAGCGTGTGCCACCACGCCCGGCTTCTCATGCACATTTCTTGACCCTCGTCGATGCCACCGATGTGCCTGGTGATGTTCACTCTGAAACTTGAGCCTGGGATGCCAGGGTGTGGTGTCCGCCATCGTGAGGACCCCGGGGTGGCCTGTCCAGGTGGGAGCCACCCACCGCTGGCTGTCTGTCCCGGGAAGGTCACTGACCCCATGTGCCTCAATCTCCTCTTCTAGAAAATGGGGTTTATTGAGCCCGCCTTGTCTGATGGTTGTGAGCCCTTCCTGAGGCGACGTGCCCCAAAAGCCTGGCCTACAGGAAGGGCTGAATCAGCGAGCTTCGTTTCTGACCTTCTTAAGTCTACCTGCTTCTCTGCTCACTCCAGAACCCCAGCCCCACCATCCCCCTCTGGACCACGACGGGAGCTTCCTTACCTCCCCCCAAGGCCTCCCCACCGCCCTTCATTTCCTCTAACAGGAACCAGGGTGGCTCCTCTGCTGATGACCCCTCAAGACACTGCACTTGTTCGTTCATCACCTCTTTGAAGTTCTATAATGCTCATGACTTGAGGACACAACAGTGATGATACAGGCAAGGGACCTGGCCCTGTGGAGGGGGGATAAGACAGTATCGGCTAAACAAGTAGAACAGTGAGAGGTTGTTCAGTGCAGTGTATCGGTCAGCTATTTTCATAAACATGTCACATAACAAGCACCCCCAAACCCAAAGGCTAAGATAACAATTATTCCCACTCAGGAGCCTGCAGGTCAGCAGGGAATCACAGATTGAGCAGGGCTCGGCTGTGCACAACTCCAGGACTACTCTGTGGACCTCTCATCCATGGACCACAGGGCTACCTGGGACTTGTTTGTTCCATGATGGTGGCAGAGGAGGAGCAAATGGAGATGTGCACTGCCGCTGAAGGCTTGGAATTGCGATACTCTTATTTCTACCCACATTCCATTGGCCAAGGCAAGTCTCACGGTCAAGCCCAACACACTCTGCCTCTATTGGGAGATACAGCACAGCCACAAGAGAAGAGGCAGGGACACCGTCCGCCACCAGCCCTGCAGGTAACAGAGGCACTGGGGCGGAGACCCACTGGGGCATCCACCTTGCACGGCTGGTCAGGGCTGAAATCTGACAGCTCCTCTTCATCCTAGATGTGAAGGAGGAGGAGGGCCAGCGTGCAGAGGGCCAGGGAAGAGTGTCCCGGGGTAGTACTTGGTGTCACTGTCAGCAGCAGAAAAGAAATCACTGCTCCTGGGATGGGCAGGAGGTGCCCCTAGCACCCGGCGCAGGGCCCGGGCTCCTCGGCCACCTGCACCTCTGAGCTTAGCTCTGTGCAGAGCCCCCAGCCTCAGCCCACGCCGCCTGCCCCAGACACGCACACGGGTGGCCCTCCAGCTCAGGCCGTGTCCTGCTGCCTGGCCTTTGGCTGTGCAGGGTCTTCTGTGGTGAAAGCCTTTCCTCTGCCCAGCTGAGTCCCACTCATCCTGGGACTAAACAAAGACGTCACTTCCTTGAGAAAGACCTGCCTGGTGGCCAGCCCCAGAGGAGGGTTCCCTCTGGGGGTTCCAGCAGGCCCGGAAGAGGCTCCAGGCAGCCAGGGGCCTCCCGGGACACTCGCTGGGCACTGTCAATGCCAGCACGGGGCTTGGCAAGAAAGGGGTCCTCAAGCGCTTGTGTGAGTACCCCGAGATTGTGAGTCTCTGCCCCCCAGCGCTGTGGTTACAGCAGGGCGGTCCCCAAGTCCCCACTGTGGCACGGCATTTCCCCAGGAGGTCACCCCCGTAAGCCACGAGCCTCTCATTGCCTTGGCCGGTGTTGATGAAGCACATCTGGGCCAGGACGAGAACCAGAGGAAGCCACCTGCAAGCGGACAAACACATACGACAGGAGGGTGGGCAGGATTAAATCTTCTGTGGGAAATAAAACGGGGTATCGGAGAGAACCAGGGAAGGATGATGGCTTCCATAATTTTGTATTTTGAAAACTTAGTATGAAAAATTTCAAACATGGAAAGGTAGAAGGAACAGAATGATGAACCCGTATGGTTCCTTTGCCCGGCATGGCTGCCTTGTTCCCCCACGCCCCAGGCTGGAGAGGTTCTGCAACAGAGCGCCTTTCCTAAAGGGTGGGGCGGCCAGAGGAGCCGCAGGAGCAGGGGACTGCACAGGTGCGAAAGGTTATTTGGGGAAAAAATGTTCTGGGTGTCAGGAGACTAGGGTCAAAGTTCCTGGGGACGGGGACGGGCGCCCAGGTCAGGGGCTGGCTCAGCTCAGGCAGGGAGAAGGCAGGAGGGGGCAGCTCACCCGGGGAGCCGTGTGATTCCAGCTGAGCTGTCTGATCTCGCAGATTTGTTTTTCTCATCAGCAGAATGGGGATAATGGAATCCGCCTCCTCGGGTTGTTGTGAGAATTAAATGAGGAAATTTGGGAAGAACCTAGCCCACGGGTGAATTCTGCATCAGCCTCGTACTTTGTGGGTGACCTTACTCCACCTCGCTAACCTCAGTCTGCAAGACAGGAGAACACAAACTTCCTCAGGAGGCTGCTGGGATTGCCTAAGACCGAGCCAGAGAGTCCACAGGACAGCAGGCTGGACCCCTGGGATGTCTCCCCCCCCCTTCCCTCTCTCCTTGGACAGACCTGGGGGGGGGAAGGGCACAGGGCATGTAGCCCCTTCCCTTCTTGGTCCAGTATCCACGTGGCACCGTCCCACGGCCCACTGTCCACCCTGGGCATCAGTCCTCTCACCCGCACTGGAGGATCAAGCCGGGGCGGGTGGAGGGGCTCAGGCTCAGCGAGGTGGGCTGCAGGTGGCGGGCCAGGCTCTGCTTAGAGGCTCGAGGGCTCTTCAAAGCAGCTCTAGTCTTGCGCTCCATTTAGAAATGAGGGAAGAAGCTGGGCGTGGTGGCGCACGCTTGTAATCCCAGCATTCGGGAGGCTGAGACTGGAGGATCCGGGTTCACGGCCAGCCTCAGCTACCTAGTGAGGCACTCCGAAACTTAGTGAGACTCGGTTTCAAAATAAAGAATAAAAAATAGGGCTGGGGGTATAGCTCAGAGGTAGAATGCCCCTGAGTTCAATCCCCAGTATTGAAAAAAAAAAAAAAAAGAAATGAGGGAAGAGTCAGAAGTCCAGACTCAAACCCACAGGGCGTAGTGGAAAGGCTCCATCCCTCCATCCACCCGACACTCAGGAAGACAAAACAGACGCTTGGGTGACAGAGCATGTGGGCAAGTGAATGAATGAATGACGGGCGAGTGAGGGAGTGAATGAATGAATGTGTTTGTGGAGGCCCCATCGTCCTCTCTTTCCTGAAATGCCCCTCTGACTCCCACACCGCACCCTAAACGTGTTCGCCTTGCCCTGCCGTGGCTGGGACCCTCCCATCCCTCCAGGCAGCCATCTCTGGCCTATAACAGACAGACCCCCGTCCGTCCACAGCCCTGCAGCCCACCTGCATCCTCAGGAGGCTCCAGGGGGGTTGGTTGCCTTGGCAACTGTAAGTTTCCAATTGAAGCGAAAAGTTCCTGCCACGGTTTGTGATGGAGAATGACACGGGAGAAGCAGCGGAGAAGTTGCCAGGGCAACAGGAACATGTAAGTCAACTTCGTGGGTCGCAGTATGGGGAGGTTGTCCTATCGAGGCCCCTCGCCGGGCGGTCCTGCAGCGCCAGCCCGGCTCAGCCCAGCTCCAATGGCCGATGGTTTCTGGCAACGGTTGACCTGCCGTGTCCCAGTCCCCTGACCCCTGACAAGCCCCAGGCGGCCCTCAGGGCTGCTTTGGGTGGACCGAGGTGCTGGACACTGGCTTCTGTGTCCTCGCTTGTCTCCGTGCTAGGGTCGCTGGAGCCAGGCACTGGGTCCTGCAGCTTGTGTGACCTCACTTTGCCAACACCGCCTCCGTGAACCATGTATCCCTTGTCCCTCTAAGAAGCCGACGAGGGCGCTCCGCAGATGGTGTGAGGGCCTAGTCTTTGTCAGCAGCCGTTACCGATCGGGCAAAAAGAACGAGCCCCTCTCTCCAGGGACAAGGAGGGGGAAACTGAGGCTGGCGAGGAGAGAGGTGGTGACCCAGACCACCAACAGACAAAGCCACTTAAGTGGACTGAGGCCCTTTGGCTTCTGGGGACTGTTGGAGCGCGCTCGAGGCAGAACCTCTTGCAGGGGGCTTCATCCTGCAGGGCTGTGGCCGGGGCTGGCTCGCTGGGGACCTCCCTGCCCTGGGCTGTCACAACCCCTGGCTTCTGCCCTTTCTGTGTTTCCGTCCTGCTCATCTAACCTCGTGTGACGATCAGGCACAGCGGGCGGGGGTCGCACTCAGTCTCGGGGTACTGGAGACCTTAGGATGCAAATTTCACTGGCTCTGCTCCACTGTGATCCCTGACCACAGTGCCTGCCTCCCCCGGGGCCCAACGATCTCTTCAGGTGGGTCCCACCCCCAGGTGTTTAACTGCCGAGCCCCCTGCCTGGGTCACTGTCACCCTGGCCTCCCACTGTCTTGTTGCTGGTGTCATCCTCCGAAACTCTGTTATCACCGTCCACCTCTGCAGTAGGATGTAGGCGCCCTGTGACGGAGACTCTGTCTGCTTCATTATGTTTTTCGCCTAAAGCTCGGAACAGCTCCTGGCACCTCGTGGGTGCCCGTGGAGCATGTGCTAAATGAACTGGTGGGTGACCGTCTCGGAGTCCTCCACAGCAAAGCGACACTGAGGATCTACTTGCTTTGGGTTAAATGAAATACCATGTGAGGTGGGTGTGGTGGTGCATGCCTGTAATTCCATGGGAGGCTGAGACAGAAGGATCACGGGTTCAAGGCCATCCTCAGCAACTTAGAGAGACTCTCAGAAACCTAGTGAGACCCTGTTTTGAAATAAAGAATAGGAATGTCTGGGGGTATAGCTCAGTGGTAGAATGCTCCTGGGTTCAATTCTCAGTACAAAAAGAAAAGAAAAGAGCCGGGCATGGTGGTGCATGCTTGTAATCCCAGTACTTGGGAGGCTGAGACAGGAGAACCACAGGTTCAAGGACAGCCTCAACAAGTAGTGAGACTCTTGTCAACCTAGCAAGACCCTGTTTCTAAATAAGAAATAAAATTGGGCTGGGGGTATAGCTCGAAGGTAGAATGCCTCTGGATTCAATCCTCAGTACCACAGGAGGGAAAAAAAAGAAGAAGAAAAGAAAAGAAAAAAAATACCACTCGGAAGCTTCTGGCTGGGAGCAGGGTTTCAGTGACAATGGTCCCTTGCTGTCAACTGTCAACATTCTGGCTTGTGTTCAGGTTGGTAAGAGGCATTTAGGGTGAATGGCTCAGCCCTGATTCACCCTCCCCTGTGTGTGTTTGTGTTAAAGAACAAAGTCCCCCTGCCCCCATCTGCCGTGCCAGGGTGGCCAGTTCTTGTGCAAATAGGCACATTTTAAGTAGCTCTACCACTCGTGGAATTTGTTCTCTTTCAGTAAATATTTACACGCCTGTTGTGTCAGGCCAGGGCCAGTGGGACCTGGGCACGTGTTCTGACAGCTTTGTCCACGTGGTTGGGCCGAGGCTTCCCTCCTGCCACCTCCCCGGGCACCTTCACCAAGCTGACCGGGAGACGCCGCTGTCCTCGCTTTGCAGATGAGGAAACCGAGGCTGGGAGACCTGCGGAGGGCTGAGACTGGGTCTGTGCGCCCGCGGCACTGAAGCTGAAGTGCACAGCTGCACGGGGCGGCTTCGGCTCCTGGGCAGGGGCCCTCCCGCCTCCGCACGACGAGGCCCCGCCCCTCCCGCACGCCGCGGCTCGCTGTGCCAGACGCAGGAACTGTGTCCCCCTGTGCTGCGACCAGAGCTCTGTCACCTCTGTGTGTCCCAGTGCTGGCCTTTCAGATGGGACAGAGATAGAGACAGAAAAAGAGCGTCAGGGACAGAGAAGAGAAGGGCAGAGAGAGAATCAGAGAGACAGAGGAGAGAGAATGGGAGGGAGATGGTGGACAGGGGAACAGACACTTCCCCGTGAGCTGGGGTGGTCTCTGCCCTCTCCTCTGATGCCCTGCTCTCCTCACCCTTCCCAGAGCCCTGCCTGCCCCCTCTAGCTGGGGGGCCACCAAGGGAGGACATGGCAGGGCCCCGGGCTCCAGGCCTCAGCGTCCTCTTCTGCTAAGTGGGCGGTGACTCCTCCCTCCTGGGGCAGGTGAGGGCTGTGACTGGTGAGCCCAGTGCCAGCCGGAAGGCGAGTCTCCTCCGGTCCCGGTGCCCGCCCCACCCTCCGAGCCCGGGATCTTCTCCAAGGCCTTCCTCGCCTTGCTCCAGGATGGGGCCTCCGGGAACTCTCCGAGGGTAAATATTTACACCCCACAGTGCCCTGGGGAATGTCCTCACCCTCCATTAAACAAACAGATGTCACTGAAGGAAAAGTGTCCCCTGAGAGCCGGCGTGGTGGCGCATGTTTGTAATCCCAGTACTTGGGAGGCTGAAACAGGAGGATGGCAGGTTTGGGGCCAGCCTCAGCTACCTAGTGAGGTCCTCCTCAACTTAGTGAGACCCTGTTTTAACATAAAGAATAGAAAATAGGGCTGGGGGTGTAACCTGGAGGTAGAATGCCCCTGGGTTCAATCCCCAGTACCCTCCTCACCCCCCCCCCAAAAAAAAGGGTCTTCCGAGCATGGCCCTTCCAGGGTGCAGCAGGAGGCATACGGACTGTGTGTGGAGGGGGGTTTGGGGTACTGGAAATTGAACTCGGGGCATTTTATCTCTGAACTATACCCCGAGCTCTTTTTATTTTTTTGTTTTGAAACAGGGTCTTGCTAGGTTGCTGAGGCTGTTCTCAAATCTACGATCCTCCTGTCTCAGCCTTCCAAGGACTGGGATTACAGGCTTGTGACCCCATTGCCAACTCACATAAGGACTGTGAGGGAGCTGTGACCGGAGGGACACGCCCAGGCACAAGCAAGGAGTCCCCAGCACTGAGCCTGGCGTGACACTCATCCCCTGCAGGAGATCGCTGGTCAGAAGGACCCTCCCTGGCTTTGAGAGCAGATGGTGGAGTCTCGTGAGGGGATCCTGGTTCAGCCTCTTTCTAGCTGTGTGACTTTGGATAAGTTCCTTGGCCTCTCTGAGCCCAAGTTGTTTTCTTGTGATACTGTACCTTGCAGTGGTTGAGGTTTAGAGCTAAAGTGTCTAAAGCTGCCGTAGCAGGTGCCAAGCGTTTCTCTGCACCAAGCTCTGGTTCCTCTGCACTGCTGATGTTGGGGGCGGCCTGATTCTCTTCCTTGAGGGGCTGTGTGGGTGCACAGGGTGTTCAGAAGCACCCCCACATCTACCCACTAGATGCCAGTAGCACCCCTCAGTTGAGACAACTCAGCCAGTCTCCAGACACTGACAGATGTCCCCCGGAGACAAAATTAACCCTGCCCGTGAACTACTAGACTAACCGGAGCTAACACCACCATCAACCATAGAGTGAGTTTTTGGTGTGTGGTGCTGGGATGGAACCCAGGATTCACTCATTCAAGGCGAGCACTCTGCCACTGAGCTACGCCCCCGAGCCAAGGATGATTTTTTTTTTTTTTTTTTTTAAAGGCCATGGTGAAGGCCAGGCGTGGTGGTGCATGCCCGTAATTCCAGTTCTTGGGAGGCTGAGACAGGATCACAAGTTTAAGACCAGCCTCAGCCATTTAGTGAGACTCTCAGAAACCTAGCAAGACCCTGTTTCAGAACAAAACAAAACAAAACAAAAATTAAAAAAGGGCTGGGAGTATAGCTCCAAGGTAGAATGCCCCTGGGTAAAAATCTTCAGTACCACTCAAAGAAAGGCCAAGGTGAAAACAGTTGTAGCCATGGGATGCTAACCACCTGCCCAGGGAGACAGTCCAGGCCCCACCCATAAAACAAGCACAGGAAACACAAGGGCCAGCCCCGGTGGGGGTGGAGAGGCCCTGACAAAGGACGGTGCGCCACAAGCTAAGGAGGGCTGCAGGCTCCCTGGCTGACACCTGCGCTGCTGAGCTACTTTCTGCCTTTTTAAAACTTGTAATTATAAATTCACATTCATTTTACAGATGAACGGGTTTCCCATGACATTTCCACATCAGCATATGCGCGCGTGCTCCGTTCCCACTCACCCTCCCTGATGCGCCTCTGGCCCGCTGCTTGCGGGGTCGGCCGCCGTCAGGGCTGAGATCTCGGGAGCCAGGGTGCTTTGGCCACAGGTGGTTCCCTGGCCTGTGCTGGGGTCGGGACAAGTTGCCACTCAGTGGCTGGGACAACACACACTTATTCTTTGACACCTCTGTAGATCAGAACTCGCTCACAGAGGCGGCAGGCTGACACCGAGCGGTGGGCAGTGCTGGGGTCCCTCTGCCCCCTGGCCCTTGCAGCTGCCCGGGTCCCTGCTGTGACCCCTGGGGTCCCTGCCTGTGACCCCTGGCGTCTTGTCCTTCCCTCCTCTTCTGCCTCCTTCCTCCATTCTGAAGAGACCTGGTGATTGCACAAGGAACTCCTGGATAATCCAGGACCCTCTCCCGGTTTAATTAACTTACGCATTGATTTATCCGGCGCCGGGGGTGGGCCCCAGGGCCTCACACACTAGACAAGTGCTCTGCCGCCAAGCCGCATCCCCGGCCCCCACCCCCCTATTTTTAAGTGAACTGATCAGATGATCAGAAGGCGCGGTTCCATCTGCAAATGTTCTTCACCCTTGCTGTGGAACAACACAGAAACGGGCTCCAGGATTAGGATGTGAACTTTTTTTTGGGGGGGGGCATTGTTCTGCTCACTAGGCATGGGCCCCTCTGGGTGAGGGTCTGTTGGGGAGGAAAGGGAGGTGAGACACTGTGTTGCCCACATGTTGGAACTAGATGTGCCTGGCCGGGGATTTCTGGTTTGATTTTTAGAGGTAATAGAAAGTCACAGCAGAGTATTTTTAAAAAATTGTTTAATTTTTAATTTTTTTAATGGGTGCTGGGGATTGAACTCAGGGGCATTCTACTTCGAGCTACACCTCCAGCCTTATTTCATTTATTTATTTTTTAATTTGGAAACAGGGTCTCGCTAGATTGCTGAGAGCCTCACTAAATTGCTGAGACTGGCTTCCAACCTGCGATCTTCCTTGTCTCAGCCTCCCAAGTATTAGGATTACAGGTGTGCACCACCATGCCTGGTTTCTGAGCAATGTTAGGACAGAAACACATTGCAAGATTTTTTTTCTTTCTTTCTTTGAAAAAGCACCTCTGCGGATGGATGAAGCTAAGAGGAAGGAGGCTGGAGGCAGGAGAGGCCTGAGCTGAGAGTGCTGGGGTTAGGGGGGGCAGAGGGGCTGGGGGGAAGCGACAGTGGAAGGTCCTGAGGCTGTGGCAGAGGCAGATTGGAAGCACAGTCTGCTCCTTCCCAGCTGTGTGCACCGGGGGGGAAAAAAAGCTTCACTTTTCTAGACCTCAGTTTCCCCACGGAGCCGGGAGCCGCAGAATCTCTTCGGGGCAGGAGCAGGCGCAGTAACCCCGTCGGCCAGGGGCGGCGCTGCGTCTCCCCGGCGGAACCACAGCCCCAGCGCTCACGCGGCGCCTGGCGTCTCGCGCACGTTGACACCTCCACTCTGCTCCCTCCGCCCAGCGTGTCACCGCGTGGGTGGGTGCTGAGGCGGGGTGCAGGGTGCCCGCGGGGGTGCTCCCAGAAGACGTGCGATGACAGCTCGGCATCCCAGGACCCGACGCTGTCACCCTCGCCCCAGGAGCGCCCCGTGTGAGATCGCCTGGCTGTGAGCAGATTTAAGTGCTGCAGGAGAGCGGGTCCCCTTGCACGCCAGCTCACCTTTCCAGAGCTCCTTCCCTAGCTCAGCGCCGAGTTCCCCTGCCTGGTGCCGAGAATGGGATTCAGTCCCTCGCAGCTTCTGGGGAGCCCCACGGGTCCCTGTGCCCCACCCCCCCTGCACTCGTGCATCCTTCCCCTCTCCTCTGCTTCACAGAGTTCTGGAAGAAGAAAGGGGGGTCAAAAGGGGGGTCGCTTGCTCAGGGTCAATCCTCAGACTCCACGCTCCATATTACACTGCCTGGGACTTCAGCTCGGCGGGGAGAAGAGTCCCTGGGGGCCAAAAATGCAGAGAGGAAGAAGGAAGAGAAGGATCCTGAGGACCCCAGGAAGGGGCCCTGAAGTGCTGGCCAGAGACTCGGGGCCACCTCTGCTCTGCAGCTGCGGAGAATTCACGTGCAAGCCCCAGAGCCAGGGAAGCACACCAACACTAGTGCTGTGCTTTGGGGGCCTTTAGCGTTTCAGGGGTTTGCAGTCTCTAGTTTCTGCAGTCCCTGCCCCTCCCCCCAATCCTATGGTGAAGTATTGGTGTAACTCCCAGTTCACAGATGGGAAAACTGAGGTTCTAAGCTGGGCGTGGTGGCGCGCGCTTGTAATCCCAGCATTCGGGAGGCTGAGACCGGAGGATCCGGGTTCGCGGCCAGCCTCAGCTAGCTAGTGAGGCACTCCGCAACTTAGTGAGACCCGGTTTCAAAATAAAGAATACAAAATAGGGCTGGGGGTGTAGCTCAGAGGTAGAATGCCCCTGAGTTCAATCCCCAGTACCGCAAAAAAAAAAAAAAAAAAAAAAAAAAAAAAAAAAAAACTGAGGTTCTGAGTATGTTAAATGAGAGAATCTATACAGAATTCTGGGCACGAAGCCATACACTTCAAATTCCCCTCTCACGTAGTTTATATGACGCCCTCTGTGAGGTAGGAATAATTATTTCTCATTTTATGGGTGAGAACATAGGCTCAGAGAGGTTAAGGAAGGTGCCTGAACTTGCACAGCCAGTGGGCAGCAGGGCTGGGCAGAGTTCTGTCTGACTCTGGATCTGAGTTCCGGCTTCTGCTTACCATTTTTATTTTTTTTTATTTATTTTTTGGTACTGGGGATTGAACTCAGCTACATCCCCAGTGCTTTTTATTTTTTATGTTGAAACAGGGTCTCGCTAACGTTGCTGAATCTGGTCTCACACCTTCGATCCTCCTGTCTCAGCCTCCCAAGTGCTGGGATTGTGCCACCATGCCCAGCTTTTCCCCCCCTTTTTTTTTTTTTTGCGGTACTGGGGATTGAACTCAGGGGCATTCTACCTCCGAGCTATACCCCCAGCCCTATTTTTTATTCTTTATTTTGAAACCGAGTCTCACTAAGTTGCGGAGTGCCTCACTAGGTAGCTGAGGCTGGCCGCGAACCCGGATCCTCCGGTCTCAGCCTCCCAAATGCTAGGATTACAAGCGTGCGCCACCACGCCCGGCTTTTTCCCCCTTTTTATTGCTCAGTGTTCCTCTGTCTGAGATCGCTGCCCACTGGGCTCCCTGGCCTGCTCAGCTGTAGGGAGCATCTGGCCCTCGATTAGCTGTTCTTTCCCCTCCCCTGTCAGGGAAGGGCGCTTCCCTGCCCCCCGATTCTGGGCTCAGCCATGGCACATGGCTCTTGTGGACAGACATGGCAGGAGCAGAGGCTTTGATGTGCTTGGGCACTGTGACCTGGCCTCTCGTGCTCCTGTGATCAGGAAAATGTTGGTCTAAGGAGGATGAGAGACCCGTGGAGCAGCCCTGGTCCAGCCTGCAGTCACCCAACCCACAGCCTGAAGCAGATCCGCCCCAAGACCCACCATAGAGAAAAATAGTTGTTGTCATAGGAAGATTAAGGTTGATTTGTTATGCAGCTTTATTGCAGCAGTAGCTGACTAATACTGCTTTGAGAGGCTGCCCCTCGGACACTCAGAAGGAGCCAGATGTGCACATGGGTGCCAGGCCCCACACAACTGTCTGAGCTGAGGAATAAGGAATTTCCCATAGCACATCCTTGTGCAGTGTCTAGAAAACCTATGGGAGGACGAGGAGTCACCAGCCAGCTTCTGTGTCATAGCTACCATATTAAAAAACCTGCAGTTGCCGGGCATGGTGGCGCACGCTTGTAATCCCAGCTTTTGGGAGGCTGAGCCCGGAGGATCTGGGTTCGAGGCCAGCATCAGCTGCTCAGTGAGGCCCTCCGCAACTTAGTGAGACCTTGTTTCAAAATAAAGAATAAAAAATTAGGGCTGGGGGTGTAGCTCGGAGGTAGAATGCCCCCAGGTTCCATCCCCAATACTGCAAAAAAATAAAAATAAAAAAATAAAATAAAATAACCCTGAAGTTGATGTGGATAAGAACTGCTGATTCCCAAAGTTATAAAACTGCAAAAACAAAAACAAACAAAAACCCCGTCTCTGTCTCCAAACAGGGTCACATTCTGAGGTACTGTGGTTAGGGCTTTGCATATGAATGGTGGGGGGCACGATTCAGACCGCCAAGGCCACGGCACCTCCATTTCCCAGGGGTCAGGTGACCTGGGGGTCTCTGGTGGGATCCAGAAAGAGGCAGGAACTAAAAACACCTCAACCGAGGACTCCTGCCAATGTTGGGAACGGGTGGGCGTGTGGGGTTGAATTATGATGCTTATGATTACAAGCGTCTTAGCTTATTTGAGTAGGTGATACGCGCATATGGACCAAAATGCACAGGGCCCAGGGGCATTCAGAGAAGAGCCCTCCTCCTTCCTGCACGGCCTCGCCAGCCCTGACCACCCGCTGCCCTCCCCTGGAACAGTGCACTGGGGTCTCTGCCCTGCCCCCTGGGGTTCTTTGACCAGAGCTTCTCAGCCCAGACCATACTCGGAACCCTGCAGAGCTCAGAGCTCTCGCTGCCCCTCGGGGAATCCAAGTGTCCTGGGAAGGTCCACCCACTGATCCCCACAGAAACAAGGCTACAGTAGGTCCCCTTCTCATGACGCCCCGGCACATGACGTCACGGCCACCCCATCTTATGAGTGAGCAGGTGAGACTCTGAGGGGGTGCATAACCCTCCAGGTTCCCCTGGCTGGGAGGGGAGCTGGCGTCCCCATCTTCCTCCATGGGACCACAGGGGTGAAAGGATGTACAGGGGCTTGGGAAGGCCGGGGTGCAGCTCTCGCTCCGGCTTCTGTCCCTCCTCCTCCGCTGCCCTCCTGCCTCTCTTACTGCCCACCCAACACCGTCTGCTCCCTAGACCTTGGCTCTGGGCTGCCCTACCCGGTCCCTCCTCCTCCTGCCTTGATTCTGTGTCAGGGCCTGGGTTAGTCAGCCACTCTGTGCCTGCCTGGGGGCCAGAGACTGACCCACTGATCAAAGGGACCAACGCCACCATCAGGACCTGTAGAGAAGGTGCCACAAGTCCGCATCCCTGGGTGGCAGGTGGGAGGAGGCACATGGTCTCCTTGAGCCCCCAGAGCCAGCTTTCTCAGGACATCATTTACTCCATCTTTCCACCCATGCATTATCCATCCTGCCTCCCATCTGTTCATCCACTCACGTATTTATCCATCCATCCATCCATCCATCCATCCATCCATCCATCCATCCATCCACTCATCCATCCATCCACCCTGCCTCCTATCTATTCATCCATTCATCCACCCACATATCCATCCATCCCATCCATCCATCTGCCACCCATCCCACCTATCCATCCCATCCATCCATCCATCCATCCATCCATCCATCCATCCATTCATCTATCCATTCATCCTGCCTCCCATCTATTCATCCACCCACATATCCATCCCATCCATCCATCCACCCATCCATCCATCTATCCGCCTACCATCCATCCATCCATCCATCCATCCATCCATCCATCCATTCTGCCTCTCATCTGTTCATCTATTCATCCACCCATCCATTTACCCCTTCAC
The DNA here is from genome assembly GCA_004027655.1 of Graphiurus murinus. Lineage (NCBI taxonomy): Eukaryota > Metazoa > Chordata > Mammalia > Rodentia > Gliridae > Graphiurus > Graphiurus murinus. The sequence continues at coordinate 6,627 of PVLC010023067.1, read as the reverse complement.
CTATCTGTTCATCGTTCATCTATTCATCCATCTATTCATCCACCCATCCACCCGTCCATCTTTCCATCCACGCACCCTCTGTGCTGGAGCTCAGCTCAGGTGCCACCCCGTGGGGCTCACCGGTCTGAGGCAGCCAGGGCTCCCCAGCCTCACCTGTGTGCCCAGCAGGCTCTTCTTTCTCCTTTTTAGGTCTTCTATTAATTGCTTATTTATATTTATAGCTATGACTTTGAGTCAGGTTTCTCTGGTGTAATTTCCTCTTTTTAGTGCACAGTTCTACGAATTGTGACAAGTACATGCTCATGTGACCACTGGTATAATCAAGCCACAGAAGAGTTCTGTCATCTCCCAAATTCTCCAGTCTCAGCCTCCAAGCATCTGGATGCCAGGCCTGAGCCCTCCCAGGGTAGAGAGAGGACAGCGCCGGGCTGCGTGGCTCCGAGCTGTGGGCCAGGCTGGGTGCTGGGTGAGGGGGGTTTTGGGCCCAGGAGAGGCGTGCTGGGTGCAGGATGCCATACCTCAGACCTGGGTGCAGTGCTTGACCCGAGACTGGCTCTATCCTCATAACTTGTGGGCCCGGCCAGCCTCGCGCCTCCTGACTCTGGCCTAGTGCCTTTTTGAATATAGCCTTCAAGCTTCTGCAAGCAGCTGCAAAGCCAGGCGTGTCCCTGCCCCACTCACATGGGGCCCGGAGGTAGCTGGTGTGTGTGTTTCGCTCATGAAGGATGCAGGAGACACAGAGGCAGCAGCGCCCTCCAGCTCGGCCTGGACCCCTGCCAGGAGCCCTGCGTGCAGCCACCGCAGCTGGGTCTGATGAGAGGTCTTCAGCAGAAAAGGCACCAGCGGCCTCCGGACCGGAGCCCCCGGGTCCCAATCCTGCCTCCTTGCTACTGAGGCTCTGGGAAACAGGTTTAACATGCTTCTGTCTTCCCATCTCTAAAGTGGGGATGGTAATAACAACAACAACAATAATAATAATAATAAACGAAAGATGTCACTCAACACCGAGAAAGGGCCGGGGCGCGGTGTTGGCTGCCGTTACTGTTACTCCTATCACTGGTGTTATGGCGTGGGAAGAGACTTCGGTCCTGGTGCCAGCTCTGCCGCTCACTGGCCGCGTGGGCCTGGGCAGTTGTGTCCCTCGCTGAGCCCTTGACCTCAGATAGCGTGGTTGGGCAGTTTCATCAACAGCAACAATAGTGCTATTTATAGAATCCATTGCCCCAGAACACTGCCATGTACTTAAGATTTTTTTTGTTTTGTTTTGTCTTATCTGAAAAATAAGGGTTTCATTGTTGTCGTTTGTTGGCTTTTGCAGAGCTGGGGCTGGAACCCAGACCTTGCACATGGGAGGCAAGGGTGCCCCACTGAGAGGAGGTGACGTCCTGTGTGCAGCTCTTCGCCTGGGGACAAAGGGGACACCGGCCTGAGGGTGCAGAGGGACAGGCCATGGTCCCTGGGTCTCAGCGTTGGCCTAGTCCAAGGTTAGAACCCGCCCTTGCCACTTCCCGGTGGGGACTCCGGGCAAACCTGGGCTGTGCTTGGGTTAGGAAGGGGGCTGTAAGGTGCCTGCACACAGTAGGTCCTCAGTGCTTGAACTCCCCTCCCTTCTGTCTCCCAGACCACGTCCTACGTGCTGAGATGGCAAAGGTTTGGGTAGGAATCTTGGTTCCATTGTGTTATTTATGAGGTGTTGGACGCGCCCCAAGCTACGTGATACCGCCGTTGATTTAAAAGAAAAAAGCCAACTAACTAGAGGCCTCGTGGCTCTTATGACACATCTGGATTCCACAGATGCCACATTGTACAGAGATGGTACATTTTATTTTATGGTACTGGGGATTGCACCCAGGGGCAGTCTAGCTCTCAGCTACACCCCAGCCCTTTTGTTTCTTTGTTTTGAAAAACAGGGTCTTGCTAGGGTGATGAGAGTCTCACTACTTGCTGAGACTGTTCTCGAACCTGCGATCCTCCTATCTCAGCCTCCCAAATACTGGGATCACAGGTGTGGACCACATCTGGCTAAGATGGCACGTTTTATTTTATTTTATTTGCAGTACTGGGAATTGGACTCAGGGGCATTCTACCTCTGAGCTATACCCCCAACCCCATTTTTTATTCTTTATTTTGAAACAGGGTCTCACTAAGTTGCGGAGTGCCTCACTAGGTAGCTGAGGTTGGCCTAGAACCCGGATCCTCCAGTCTCAGCCTCCTAAATGCTGGGATTACAAGTGTGCGCCACTATGCCCGGCTAAGATAGCACGTTTTAGATCACTAGACTTCCCATCCTGAACTCCATGAGCCCAGTTTTTTTTGGGGGGGGAGGGATACTGGAGATTGAACTCAGGGGCATTCTACCTCCGAGTTATACCCCTAGCTCTATTTTTTATTCTTTATTTTGTAACAGGGTCTCACTAAGTTGAGGAGTGCCTCACTAGGTAGCTGAGGCTGGCCTCGAACCCGGATCCTCCTGTCTCAGCCTCCCAAATGCTGGGATTACAAGCGTGCGCCACCACGCCCGGCAGCCCGAGGGTTTTTCAGCCCATGATCTGTTGCCTCCCAGTGTCAAAGTGGTTGCCAGGCATCATGTTCTCACACCACCATCCCTGTAAGGAAGGATGAGAGAGGCGAGCCCGCAGTGGGAGGGCGGGTGGGTGGGGAGGACACAAGATCTTTTCTGGAGGTTGCTCGGCGGACACTCCATCAGCCGGAACCGGGACAGCGACTATCGCAGTCAGGCCGGGAAAGGCTTTGGCAAGGAGCAGAGTCATAAGTGGCTTGGGATTATTTTCAGCCTCTGTGTTGAGCATGTTGACATCTCGCCCTAGCTGGAGCTCTGTTAGCCAGAACAAGACGAGTCGGCTGTGGTCGGCAAATCCCCTCTGGGCCCAGAGGAACAGCTGCTGACTCCATGTCCCGGCCTGGTCTCTGCGGACCTTCCCAGCAGCCTCAACTCGGGCAGGCCTCGGCCTCCCCAGCAGCCTCTGGCTTGTCTGTGGAGCTGTGAACTTGGCTGTTGCTCCTGCGGATCCTAGGATCCCGAGGGCAGGGCGCCTCTCCCCACTAGTCCTAGCTCTGACTCTTGGGCTCCTGGGTTCAGTTGGCGTCTCCTCTGGGTGAGCATCCTGCAGGCTCTGAGGACACAGCTGGCCCCCCGCTGCCCCTCCAATCCCCGGGGGCCCTCACCTCCTCTGTGATTCCTTTTTTTAGCTCCTTCTTGGCATCGCTCCATATTATTGCTATCATCATCATTATTATTGTTGTTGTTGTGTGGTGCTGGGGATCGAACCCAGGGGCAATCTACCTCTGAGCTACACCCCCAGCCATTTTTATTCCTTTTTTATTTTGAAACAGGGTCTCACTAAGTTGCAGAGGGCCTCACCTGTGACCCTTCTGTCCCAGCCTCCCAAGTACTGGGATTACAAGCATGCACTACACACTCAGCTGGTTGCTACTATTTTAATTGTGCACCTGGGGAGGTGAGGACAGTGCTCAGGGCTTGGTCCTCGCCTGGGGCTGCCTCATGCTCTCTGGTCCTCCTCCCTTCCTTCTTCCCTCCCTCTCTCTCCACCTTGGAGCCTCGGGGTCAGGAGCCCTGTGAGCCTCCAGTCCTCAGATCATCACAGCTAAGGATGAGCCTCTCAATTTGCAGATCCTCGGAATCCCGGTCCAGCTGTGTACTGGCGGGGTGTCCTGGGGCAAGTGACTCAACCGCTCTGCGCCTTGGTTTCCTGGAAACACGCACGGCCTCCTGGCCGGGTTTGTGCGGGTGGAAGGTGCTAACACCCGCCAAGAACCCTGCACAGCCCGCGTGGCGCAGGTGAGTTCTTGCCTTCCCCCGTGGGGCTCCGCCTGGCTTCTGCCTCTGCCTTGCGCTGGGGACGGTGGTGGGCGATGGGGGTGGGGACGCCAGGCAGCCTGGAATAAACACCCAGCAGCTTCCAAGACGTCAGGGCTGGGTATTCCCATGCAGCAAGTCCCAGGAGACAGGGGACATCTGGGAAGTGACGTGCGGCGACCCAGGACAACCACCCCAGACACAAGGCACGGTTTCCCAGGCCAGTGCACCAGTGTGGATCCATCAGTACTCCGCTCCCCAAAACCCACGCGTGGGGATGAAGCCCAGGCCTAGGAGGGCCCGTGACTTGTCCAAGGTCCCACGGCAGCGGCCACTGGCCAGCTTTGGGCCCCAGTTTTTTCTTACCCAAGAGTATCTCCTCCATGTGGAGGATCCTCAGACAAATGGGAATGAATCTACCCATTCCACTTCTGGTATCTACCCAAAAGAATGGAAACCAAACTATCAGACCGATGCGTGTGTGTCTATGTTTATAGCCACACAATTCACAATTGCCAAACTATGGAACCAGCCAAGATATCCATCAACAGATGAATGGATTACACAACTCTGGGATATGTACACAATGGAATTTTACTCAGCCATAAAGAAGAGCAAAATCATGTCATTTGCAGGGAAATGGATGGAACTGGAAAACATTAGACCAAGTGAGATTAGTTAGTAACAAAAAGTAAAAAATCGTATGCTCTCCCTAATATCTGGAAGCTAGGGAGAAAGGGACATAAGAGGGACTCCAGATGAAGAAGGAGAATCCTTAGATGAGCAAAGAAGGTGACCTAACTGAAGGTGATGGGGGGAAGGGGGCACCCTACTGCACATGATGTACTTTCACAAACATATCAATCACTAAACTGAATTTGAGAAGGAGGGAGGGTGAGGGAGTGGGGCAGGAATTGGGGAAGGGATTAAATGAGAGATGTGTGCATGTATACCTTTATCAGATTATACCTAACAAAGATGCATGATTACAATGCACCAATTAAAAAAAAAAAAAAGGGCGTGGTGGTTCAGGCTTGTAATCCCAGAACTTGGGAGGCTGAGACAGGAGGATCCGGGTTCGTGACCAGCCTCAGCTACTTAGTAAGGCCCTCTGCAACTTAGTGAGACCCTGTTTCCAAATAAAGAACAAACACTAGGACTGGGGGTGTAGCTCAGAGGTAGAAAGCCCCTGGGTTCCATCCCCAGTACCATAAAAAAATAAATAAACAAAAAAACTGTGAAAAAATTTATATGAACAAATACTCTTTTTTTCTCGTTCGAAAGTAGTAAGTTAGAAATTCTGTGGACGCTTAATTGAAAACAGGAGAAAACTCATATCTACAATACAAAATTAGCATGAAGTGGTTAAGTTCGTGCTATATAAATTGTTCTAAACCGCTGAAAATGCCCAAGCAACTTAGCCATGCAGCGTGATTCTGTCAAAGAGGAGCAGAGAAACTGCAGACCGTGGCCTTCTTTTTTTTTTTTTTTTTTTTTTTTTTTTGCAGTACTGGAGATTGAACTCAGGGGCATTCTACCTCCGAGCTACACCCCCAGCCCTATTTTTATTCTTTATTTTGAAACCGGGTCTCACTAAGTTTCGGAGTGCCTCACTAGGTAGCTGAGGCTGGCCACGAACCTGGATCCTCCGGTCTCAGCGTGCGCCACCATGCCCGGCTCGGACTGTGGCCTTCTGACGAATGGCCAGCGACTCTTCACACGCACCCCTCAGAACTGCCCTCGGTGTCCCCGCTCCTTCCCTTTGAGCGAGAACTACTCCTCCTCCTCCCTCCTGCACCCGCCACAGGTGTCTCAGAAAGAAGCGTGTTTAATCGGAAAGAAGCGTGTTTAATCCTCGATGCTGTTTGCTCCTGTGCTCTGGAAATTGCCAACACGCTCAAGGCAGAGAGAACAGGGCAATGAGCCCGAGAGCCCGTCCCCAGCCCTGGTGACCGTCCAGTCCCCTGAACCCGGTTCCCTCCCGCCCCCCTGCTCTGTCCCCGGTGTCACACCATTGTCTCCTGTGCATCAGAGGCATCTGAGCACGGGGACCTGGCTACTGAAACCTCCCGTTAGGGCTGTGCATGCACCCTCCCATGGTGCCGGAACCCGGGGAACTCTGAGCAGGTGCAGTTGATGTCGCCGAGGCCATGGCGACGGGGGTTCTGGGGAGCCGGCGTGGTGGGAGGACGTGAAGGCGGCTGTGTCGCTGACCTTTGGCGTCACAAAGCCTTGTGCTGTCGGGGGTGGGGCACCTTTGCCACCACGGGTCTGTCCCCTCCCAGAGCAGGAAACTGAGGCCCAGAGAGAGGAACAGTTTTGCTGTTGAATGAGCCATTGTGTCAAGGAAGAGTGATTCTGAGAAGGACTGAGGAATTCCCGGGAGAGGGAGAGGCTCAACTCAGGACCAGCGAGGAGGGTCAGAGACATAGGTTTATTTAGGAAAGTAAAGGGCATGCGTTCGAGGAAGACTGCAGGCCACCTGGAGGAGAGAGAGGTATTTGGGGGTTCACGGCTTTTCTTTCTTTCTTTCTTTTTTTTTTTGCAGTACTAGGAATTGAACCCAGGGGCATTCTACCTCCAAGCTACACTCCCAGCCCTATTTTTTATTCTTTATTTTGAAACAGGGTCTCACTAAGTTGTGGAGTGCCTCTCTAGGTAGCTGAGGCTGGCCGAGAACCTGGATCCTCCAGTCTCAGCCTTCCCCAGTTCTGGGATTCCAAGCGTACAACATCATGCCTGGCTTTTATGGCTCTTTTTCTTTTTCTTTTTCTTTTTTTTTTTTTTTT
>PVLC010023066.1:0-26043 GCA_004027655.1 Graphiurus murinus | reverse complement strand
GGAGGAGGAGGAGGAGGAGGAGGAGGAGGAGGAGGAGGAAGGAAGGAAGGAAGGAAACAGAGACACACAGGGGCATGGCCCCAGTGGGGGGGACACAGGACGTTCTGGCTGATTCCAGGGGGCTCACGTGCCTCTCTGCAACCCCGCTTATTCAGAGCACACCTGGACTTGGGGGAGGATGCTCTGCAGCAAGCTCTCTCAGCTCCGCTCCAAAGGCCACTTCTCACAGTGCTCCTCCGATATGCACCATGGTGCTCTCTTCTTTGGGGCCCAGGCTGGGGGCTGCAGTGGCAGGAAGGGTAAGAATGTCCCCACAGCCACCAGTACCAATTACACATCAACATTGCTTGCCTGAGTACCAAAAAGCAGCCCAGCCCAGACCCAAGTCACCACTGTCCAGTCCCCCTCGTGCTGGTCACACCAGTCTCACGGATTGGGCCTCAGATCCCCTAAGAACCAGTGTCTCCAATAGAAGCACCTGCCCTATCTCCTCCTACACGTCTCAGCTTGGATTTCCCTTCCTCCAGGACACCGTCTGACACTCCAAGATGCAAAAAGGGCCCTCCTCTGTCCTCTGTACTCAACCCTCCTGCCCTCCTGCCACAGTGCTTATCAACTTTGAGGTCAGGTTTGTTTCATCATCATCATTATTATTATTATTATTATTATTATTATTATTATTTGCAGTACTGGAGATTAAGCCCAGGGACATTCTACCTCCGAGCTACAAGCCCAGCCCTATTTTTTAATTCTTTATTTTCAAACAGGGTCTCACTAAGTTGCAGAGGGCCTCACTAAGTAGCTGAGGCTGGCCGCGAACCTGCCATCCTCCCGTCTCAGCCTCCCAAGTACTGGGATTACAAGTGTGGGCCACCACGCCGGGCTTGAGGTCAGAATTATCATTCTCCCCGTTGTACAGATGTCAAAACAGAAGCCGCAAAAGTCACTGAGCCCAGAGGCTGCGAAGCCAAGAAGATACCTCTGAGAATAGAACTCGGGTCTTTCCAGCTTCAGGTTGCCCATCTCTTCCTCCAGATACAAACTCCCCGAGAAGGGGTTGGCCTCGTCCACATCTGTGGTCCCCAGGCCCTCAATAGTGCGTGGCACAGAGTTAAATACTCAAGGAAACAGCCTTCCCCCCCCCCCCCGGGTCTCTCCCATGGTTCTCCAGGCTCCTCTTTGCCAGCCAGCCCTCTTTCCCTGCCAATGACTCCCTCTCTGTCCTTCACACTAAATACCACCACCATACCAACTCATGCAGGCAGAAGCCAGAGACCAGAGACAGGCAGCGAGGACACCCTGTCACCTGCGCTAACCCCCAACTGTGAAGAGGGCCTGACATACTGGATAGGGAGGTAGGTAGCTCCTCTGGCCCCACTTCAAAAGAAACTAAGGCAGGTTTGCAGATGGTTAAGCTGCTGAGGACAGCGAGTCCTGGAGTCACATCAGGACCAGGTACAAGGACAGTCAAAGCAGAGTGGGGTCAGATGGTACCAAGGGACCCAAGGACAAACCCCTCTGGGTTCTTCTTCATCTGTTAAAAGGACGCAGTAAGCCGGGTGTGGTGGCGCATGCTTGTAATCCCAGTACTTGGGAGGCTGAGATAGGAGGATCGCAATGGCAGGTTCGTGGCCAGCCTCAGCTACTTAGTGAGGCCCTCCGCAATTTAGTGAGACCCTGTTTCAAAAATAAAGAATAAAAAATAGGACTGGGGGTGTAGCTCGGAGGTAGAATGCTCCTGGGCTCAATCCCCAGAACCGCAAAAAAAAATCATTATGGGAGATAACACATGTAAAAACATTCAGCTTAGAGCTGGGCTATATATGACCTACTGTATTGTTATATAATTTATATGTTTGGATTACAAAAATAACTTTTCCCTGTATATTTAGGTTACAAAATGGATCAAGGCAAAATGTCCTGGCCTGGTGAAGATACACAAAAGATACAGGGGTGAGCCACTTTAAAAAAAATTTATAAAGAAAAGTGTTTTTTTCTCTTTTTTTAAGTTTAAGAAACATTAATATTAGCTGGGAATAGTAATGCAGGCCTATAATCCCAGTATTTGGTAGGCCAAGACAGGAGGATTACAGGTTCAAAGCCAGCCTTAGCAACTTAGCAAGACCCTCAGCAACTTAGCAAGACTCTGTTTCAAAATAAAAAGAGGTGGGATGTAGCTCATAGATAGAATGTCCCTGAGTTCAATCCCTAGTAACACACACACACACACACACACACACACACACACACACACAAGAAACACTAATACCAGTTCAAATCCAAGCTTTTACATAGGAAGCATTCAGGTAAAGCTGCTTTGAAATTTATAATATGTCACTCTAATTTTGTCTATAAACAGAATATCATAAAAGTGATGCCTTTTATAACAGGACCAAGACACAGAAACCTTAAAGAGACATAAAACCACAGGGAAAGTCTGGGCATGTGTCACACTCCTTGGCCTCTGACCTTCATTGCATTCTGAAAATCCAACCTCAGAGCCAAATCCCGGCGGCCAGTGTATACATCCTTTCCCCCCTGGCTCCCCACCCCATCTGGTGTGAATCAGCCTCTCCATTAACATTCCAAAACACACTTGACATATACACCATGTGCTGCCCCGTGACTCTTCCAGGGCAAAAATTCAGGGGCCGGAGGAAATTATTCCTCCAAATATCACAATCACTCGAGCCTGCAATGTAAACTTTAGAAATGCCTGTTCAGGTGATGGAGGGTTATCCAAATATTTTTCAGAAGTCTTTCAAACAGCAGAGGGATCTATGGTTACTTTCTCAGAAGCCTTCTCAGACCCTGACCCTGCAGAGCTCCTGGTTCTCAGTAAGTCAGGACATTCCGGAAACCACGTCTCAAAGAGGACAGCGCAGAGTGAGAGACAAGGTCAAGGAAGGAAAACCAAAACGATCACACGGCTGGGAGAGCTTCCACCTGGGCTGCAAGGAACCATAGCCAAACAGAGCCAAAGGTTCTGTACCGTGGAGGGCTGCTTCTTCCCTCTTCTCGTGCTCACAGCCCATGCCTGGTTTGCAGTAGGTGCTCAGTAAATGTTTGTGTACAAAATGAATGCATGGTCCAGTGCAAAGCTAACGGAGTGAAAACCAGGACTCAGAGAAGCTAAATCTCTTGTTCAACGTCACTCGATGAGTGACAGCACCGAGGCCAGCACCTACCTTCCAGCTTAGCTGAACAATCGCTGTCCAGCAGATGGCTTGTGCCCAGAGATTAAGCCTGAGCTTAATCTCATGTTCACTCGGCCATGGTTACCCAAGGACTAAGTGGCAGGGCAAGAATTTGTCCCTCTGCAGTTTTCTCAGGTCTCTCCTGTCACCATATAGAGGAGCCTGAGCAGGATTGTGTCACATGGCAGGGCCTCCAGAAACATATTGAATGAACAAATGGTCCCCCTGGAAGACAGAGTAACAGTTTACAAAGCACCCTTGCATCTGTCCTCTCGCTCCAATCACGTCACAGGGCGGGGATGGAAGCGTTGATAGTCCCAAGTCTCTTGAACACTGCAGACCGGGTGAGATCAGGAGCGGCCCTGGCCTGAAGTCAAGGTTCCAAGGGGTGCTTTAAGCCATTTGTTTCTTTCACATCTTGCACTTAATTTAAAAGTTGCATGTACATTTTGTATTCCATTCCACAATATATCTACGTGTGTTAAGCAAAACTAACATCTCAGATTTTTATTAATTGCTTATAAAATGCTTTATCATGGAAAAGCTCAAGCGTGCACCAAAGTAGAGATAATGCTGTAATAAACCCCAGGAACCCATCACCCAAACCACTTAATTTTTAAGTACCAACTCTTCAAGTAAAATTGACTCTCCCAGGAAGAAATCACAGTTATCTGTCACTCATGCTTTATGTGTAAATATGATCATTAAATTGCCACAGTCCCTCCCCCAGAGAAGCATGTGCCTTTATTGGCCTTGCTAGAAGTCTTGGAGCTGGAAAGGAGGCAGAGTCAAGAGCCTCCCAGCACGAATCTGCTTAGCCACCACATGGCCCTGCCGAGTTTGGGAGGCGAAGGTTCTAAAATGAGTCAATGAAATGGGTCTAGCCACTCTTTCTTTCTTTCTTTTTCTTCCTTCCTTTCTTCTTTTTTTCTTTCTTTCTTTTGTGTGTGTGTGTGTGTGTGTTGCTGAGCATTGAACCCAGGGGTATTCTACCTCTGCACTACACCCCCAGCCCTATTTTTTTAAAAAATAGGGTCTTGCTGAGTTTCTGATAGCCTCACTAAGTTGCTGAGACTGGCTTTGAACCTGCAATCCTCCTGTCTCAGCCTCCCAAGTACTGGGAATACAGGCAGGTGCCACCATGCCCGGCCCCCTTTCTTTTAAGCCTAAAGTTTGCACTAAAGTCACAGGGTTTCTAGAAGCATCTGGCTCCTGATCAGCCAAGACACCTGGTCATCCATTCATCCTCTCCCTCATCCTTCTCGTTCATTCTCTCCTCCAACAGACAGGTGCAGGCTCCTCACTGTGCTGAAACAGCAAGTCCTCCTGGATATAGACCCTGCCCTCGAGGAACACCTGGCTTTGGCAAAAAGGAGAGAAATAGATAGACACAACCCAGATCCTCGGCAGATCTTGACCAGCACCCTGGCATGTGATATTTACAAGGAACTCGATCCAGGCCTCGCCTACCCTCTGTCCACTCCATCGAGAAGCAAGGGCAAGGGCGGGAAGCAGAGAGGCTAAGCGTGTGGCTGGAGAGCTACATAATATGTGGGTTTGAATCCTGACTTCCCACCTTCCTAGCTATGCAACCCTGAATGAGTCACCAATCCTCTTTGATGCACTTGTAGAAGAGAGTTGATAAAAAAAAAACAACAACCTGTATACTAAACCTACTGGAACATTACAATAATGCTTAAGCCAGTTTCTGCAGCAAAGGCAGTTCTCCATCAGTGTCAGCCTTTAGAATTGGCTGTTTCCCATAACCAGCTCTCAGTAACCAGCCCAGGTTCTATCCAGCCTCTCTCCAGGACCTCCTTGTGGGTGGATAAGGACCAAGAGAAGGTTGGAAGGACACCTAGAGCCGGGCGTGGCACACGCTTGAAATCCCAGTACTTGGGAGGCTGAGACCAGAGGATCTGGGTTCGCGGCCAGCCTCAGCTACTTAGTGAGGCCCTCTGCAACTTAGGGCTGGGGATGTAGCTCAGAGGTAGAATGCCCTGGGGTTCCATCCCCAGTACCATAAAAAAAGAAGGACACCTGGCACAGGGCAAGCACTTGAGAACCCCGTGTTCGCTATGAACAGCGGTGACAGAGCATCGGGCCTGGTCTCAGGACCCCTGGCTCCAAGACCAGGCTCTGCCATGCATTTGCAATTTTGCCTGAAGGAAGCAGCAGGTTTCTAAGAGGGTATGCATTTGTAAGCCCACTGCAATGGTTTTTTTGTTTTTGTTTTTCATCGTCCTGGAGATTGAACCCAGGGCCTCCCACATGCTAGGCAAGCGCTCTACCACTGAGCTACATCCCTGGTCCCTGGGATTTTTTTTCTAGCCAATTTCTTCTCCAAAAGTCTGTAACTTTGGAAAATAAATAAAATAAGAAGTAAAACCTGTTACCCTTCCCTGCTCGGTGGGCCAAAGGATGTCAGCCATGTGTGAGAAGCACAATCTGGTGGTCAATGGAGCTGACAGGTACGAAGACGCCCTGTTGTTCCCCAGCCTGGTGCTGGCACTCTGGTGCACTGGCATGCCGGCATGCATTCCGTGATCCTGAAGGACAAACCCACGGGCAGTGGAGTCCTAATACCCAGTGAAAGGGCCTCAGGTGTAGGCAACCCGGGCCCCATCCAGCCTCTCTCCAAGTCCTCCTCCTGGGTGGATAAGGATGGAGAAGGGTCCCAGAAGGACACCTGGCACACAGCAAGCACTCACGAACTCATTTTTCACTATGCATAGGTCTCAGGACCCCTGGCTCCAAGACCAGACTCTGCCACACGTTGGCTGCACTGGCCTCGGACAGGTCACGTTGCATCACTAACACCCCAGCTCCTGTCTGTATCACGAGGAAAGCAATCATGCCTGTTCCTCCTGTTTATCCTGCCTGTCACAGGCCTGGGGCAGAATCCCAGCTTTGCCCCTTCTTAGCGTGTGATCTTAATGACTCTAAGCCTGACTTGCCCCATCTGTGAGACGGGGGTAATTATTGCACCCACCTCCCAAGGCTGTTGTGAGGCTGAAACAAGGTCATGTGTATAAAGTGGCTCAGAGTCTAGTACTAAGTATTCAATGAAACAGAATGGGTACCTCGTGGTAGAGAAGGACTGCATCACCGAGTTTAAGACTAAAACAGTACCGATAGTCAGCTTCCTTCTGTGCTTGTTCCCTTCATGCTGGGCACTAAGCCAAGCACAGGACTGTGTAATTTACCTTCCCAAGAGGGCAAGCCCCATGCACATGAGAGACAGTCGCCCTCCTGGGCAGCACGGTGGGTCCAGACCCAGCAGGGCTCGGCTACAGGCAACTTCATCACCAATGGCTGCATAGTCAGGTAATGATCCTAAACCACCCCACCTAAACCACCTGGAAGGGTGGGAGGGAGGATAACTGTGTGCCCCTGGGAAATGGGTGTCCTGACGCCGGCTCACCGTGAGACTAGAAACTACTAAGAAATAGGCTTATCAAGGGGATCTAACAGCTTGTGTGGTGCATGTGTGATTGTGAGTCTGCGTGTGTTCTAAAGCCCAGGAATTCCATACTCAACAGTCGTGAGGAAATGGTCCCAAGGAAAAAAAAATAAACAGTTAAACAAGCACATGGGAAAAATGGTCAAGCTCCTCATTAATTTATATGTATGTATGTATATGTGTGTGTGTGTGTGTGTGTGTGTGTGTGTGTGTGTGTGTGTGGTTAAACTTTTTTTTTTTTTTTTTTGCAGTACTGGGGATTGAACTCTGGGGCATTCTACCTCTGAGCTACACCCCCAGCCTTATTTTTTTTATTATTCTTTAATTTGAAACAGGGTCTCACTAAGTTGTAGAGTGCCTCACTAGGTAGCTGAGGCTGGCCGGGAACCCGGATCCTCCAGTCTCAGCCTCCCAAATGCTGGGATTACAAGCGTGTGCCACCAACATTCCTTAAAACCTAGGCATAGTGATGCATGCTTGTAATCCCAGTACTGAAGGCTGAGACAAGAGGATCACAGAGACCAGCCTCAGCAACTTAGCAAGACCCTGTTTCAACATTAAAAATAAAATCTGGCTGGGGTATATGTAGCTCAGAAGAAGAATCCCCAGTACCACACACAAAAAAAAAAGATTCCTTAAATGTAAGGTAAATTATAAAGCAATAAACATCTAATGATGGTGATATTGCAAAGTCTTCCTTTCATACGTACATAGATAGTGCCATCAACTACATAATTTCCCACTTTGGAAAATCATGTGTTAACATTTAAAACACTTTGGCCAGTTGGTTCTGCTCTTAGAAATTTATTCTCTGTCCAAAGAAAACAGTTATATTTATCCACATATTTTGCATGAGTACTCCTTACTCAAGCAAAGAGAAAAACTAAGCAAAATTCCAAATACAACTATGAATGTGGCATAGCAACAGAAGAAAAAATCACATCTAATAAATATGAGTGGAAAGAGAAAAAAATAATGAAAAGTATATGCATCTAATGGTTACCACTACTGAGCTGTTATGGGCACAGGTACTAGGCTGCTGAAAGATCAGACAGTCCTGCTAAGATGGTGGGATAATGGGGGGCACTTTTATCTCCTCCAGGCTTCCTATAAGACTTTATCAGTGTTTTTCTATCTCCCTCTTTCCCTAAACTCTGTCCGGAAACCGAGGCCTGTTACTTCCGGGCAGGACAGCGGCTGTGTCCTGCCTCCACTACCGCTCTGTCTCTTGCTGTTTGATTTGGTTTCTAAATCATGTTGCTGTTGCTTGCATTTGCAGCTCTCAAAGCAAACTGGCCAGCAGGCGCTTGAGAACAGACGCAAACATTCTCCGGCAAAGACTTGTGATCAGAGCAAACACACTAGCTCTGCTGAATGCCCGGGACAAGGAATTTCACGTTTGGACACGAAATAGCAATCCCCACAAGAGGCCTTCTGAGGCCCAAGAGTGAGCTCAGAATGACCACCCTTGCCCAGCTCACTGGCCGGAGTGCACAGGCACCTTCTGGGCACCGGCCCATGCTGGGCGAGGCTCACTCTAGCCCCATCTCCAAAGGCCTGTGGCCACCTCTCGGCCTGGTCTGGCTTCGTGTTCCTGCCCCCTTTGGGAATCTGATAAATGCCCAGGCTTTACCAGTCATTGTTAAGGGCTCGTGGATCCATATGGTGGGGACTCATTCATTCACCCACTTTTTTGTGAAAAATAAGCATGTATTAGGAATCTTGTATGAGCCAGGCCTTGAGGATAAACAAGAAAGTAGAAGAAACAGGGTCCCTTGCCTTGAAGGAGATCATAGTCTCCAGGAGAGAGACAGAAAACAAGAAAATGCAGCTTCCAAAGGCTCTAGATTATACCCTAGTCTCTGTGCCGATATCAAAAGCTAATATTTATTGAGTACTGACTAGATGACGGACATGATTCTAGGACCTCGCCACAGAGCTTACAATTCACTGGAGATCACGCTTAATTCCCTTAATCTCCCAACAACCCTAGAGAGAGGTCACAATATTATTCTCATGCTGCAGATGAGGGCACAGAAGCTCCGAGAAGACACGACAACTCGTTCAAGGCTGGTCAGCCACGTGTGAGGCCTGGGTCCCTGACCAGGCTGTGCACTCCAGCACTCGGGCTGGGAACCAGGCATCCTCTGTCCCAGGATGATTAGCATGGGGAGAAGGGATGACCCGCAAATGGGAGAAGCCCCCCATTCTCCACATGCTTGAATACAGTTTGAATACAGTTTGCCCCCTGCAAAAATTCATGTTGAAGTTTAATCCTTGTTGTGAGACATTAAGAGAGTGGAAACTTAATCCAGAGATGGTGTTTAGAGGTGGGGGCCTTTGGGGAGATTATTAGGATTAGATAAGATTATCCGGTAGAGCCCTGGAGTCCTCATCCCCTCCCCTCATTGCATCCTGGGCTCTTTATAAGAAGAAAGAGAGAGATCAAGACAGAAATCCATACCGCTCATCCCTTGGAACATGATGTCTTGTGCTGCCTTGGGACTCCGCCAGCAAGGCCGCACTCTGATGCCCCTCAACTAGAACTGTGAACCAAAACGAACCTTTTTTCTTTATAACTTTTCCAGTCTGTGGTACCCTGTTATCAGCAACCAAAAATAGGCTAAACACCATGAGAATCGGCGCATTAGAGTCCCGGATTGTGTCTACTTTCTGTGAGCTGGTTAACAGCATGCATCTCCAGGGATGAGCAGACCTTGGGTGGGATGAGCTTCCCAGGCCTGAGTGTCAGGGCTGAGGATCAGGCCTCACACACTAGAAATCGCTCACTTAGAGCCATGGTGAGCGCCCCTGTGTAGACAGCCATGCCCATCTTCCAGGGTCACCTGACCTCCCTCCAAATGCCCCTTCCCTTCAACAGGAAGGGTGACAGGTGAGCTTTATCAAGTCCACATGGCTCTGGATGAGGATGAACAAACACAAAACCACAGAAAGAGACAGAATGTCTTTTGGCCTGACACCAGGACATAAAAAAGTTAAGAGCACCTGCCTGGGCTTGATTTCTTGCTGCACATCTCCAGGTACATCATGGTACATCAGTTTTTTAACCTTTAAAATGGGGATAATAATCATACCTACATTGTGGGGATGTATATGAAGATTATATGAGTTAATACATGTGCACGGAAAAGTGGCTAATACAGAGAAAGTTTTCAATAAACGTTAGCTACTATTGACTCTAGACTCAGCGAACTTAGCCACCTGCGCCTAGAGAAATTCAAATCCCATCGATCTATCTATTTTCTGTCTATCTACTAATAATTATACAGTATATTCATTTAAAAGACTGGAAGGAAATGTACTAACATATTAAGAGTAGTAATGTTAGCATGGTGAGATTACAAGTGACTTATTTTTTCTTTACACTTCCCCTCCCACATCACTTTCAACAGATAACACGCTTTTTCTTGTAGAATCAGAAGAGAATCTATAAAAGATTTTTTTTTAAACTGAATCAACAAAGCAGGAGAGGTGGCTTAGAAACAAAGGATGAGGGCTGAAAGTCACGTTTCAGGGCCAGGCGCCTGACACCATCCAAGGAAGGGGCCTCAGTCTCCTTAGACCCCTCCAAACGACCCTTCTCATGGGCACCCACATCCTGCCTTCTGGGAATCACTGCTAATATAATTATAAAATGTTTTTCAAAGGCTCTAAGAATAGATAGCAACACATGGAGCTTGCTCGTTTGTTTTTTTTCCAAAGAATCAGAGAAACTGAATTTGAAGCCAAGAAAATTAAAAAGATGGATTCAGATGAGTAGGGTATGGAAAAGTCTGACCCTGGAGAACGCTTTGGAGAGGGACAGGCCTGGGCTGTGTCTGACCACAGAATCCTGGAAGTTCAAGGTCAAAAGGAACCTCCAGAGTTGATGTTGATTCTTCATCCCCATGCAGAAATTCCTTCTACCATACCCCCGAAAGCCATCTTGCTTCAATGTCTCCCTTGAAGGGCGCTGAGTACCTGAAGATGGAGCTCCTCCCCTTGTTTCAGTGATGCCAGCGGCTCTTCTTCTTGCACTTGTCTTTCCTTTGGTCTAATAGTTTCATCCTTTGAAGTAATGTAGAATAAATCTGCCTTTCTATTCAAGGAAGTTTCTGTATCCACTAAGATATCTCCAGCAGCAAGTGATAAGAAGTCCTGACTCAGGAAGCCATTTCAGAGGTAGTTCTGTCTTCCTTTCTATGGCTCTGCCATTTCACTGCTGGCTTGACCTCGGGAGGGCAGCAAGATGGGGGCTGCAGGGCCACGCGTCTCGTTGAGCCCATAAGCACCCAGAGGAAGAAGACAGTGTGTCTTCCTGTGGGTCTTTCTTCCCAGGAACACCCCATCCTCACTTCTCATTGGACAGAAGTAGATCACATGACCACACTGATGTCAGAACCAATCATGGGCCAGGACAATGAGAGTACCCTAATTGACTCAGACCAGCCTGGGTTTACCTCCCAGGGTCACCTTCCATGAGGAGGAACAGAATCAGGGTTCTTTCTGCAAAGAATAAGGGGGAAATCGATGTTGCGTGAACAGGGGTGGCTTTGATGGCACTGATACTTGGCTTGCAGAGAGGAAGACCAGCTCCAGGGGTGGACATTGGTGGTCATTGCATCTGCTGTGGCAGCACCTGTGTGGCTCTGAGGAATCATGTCTTCCTGAGAACGGCAGCCCATCCTCTCCAGGGCCTGGCTGATCAGCTTTGCTGGTGATTCTATGAGCTGTCTGTATCCTTCTAGTGCATTTGTTTTTTAGTTTTAATAGCCAGATCCAGTCTCTGTTGCTTGCAACCAAAGGACTCTAATCAGCCTATCAAATTCAAGAGCGTGAAGAGCTCCATGTTTGACTATGCTGGGCAGGAGGCAGCCTAGGACAGTGCACAGAGCCCTGGAGATTGGAACCCGGGATCAAGACTGAGAATTCTGATGAACAACCCTCTGACTAGCTATGTGACCTTAAAGAAGTCACTCAACATCTCTGGTCAATCATTCCTGGCATCTCCTTGTTCTCAGTAGGGGTTGGCCAAAAACAAAAAAACGCACATGAAGGAGTCCATCCAGCTCAAGAAATCTCAGTGCAGTCAGGGTTCCTAATAATAAGCAATATGTGGCTTGCTCAGAGAATTATCAAATTTTGAATCATATCGTCTCTCTGCACATCAGTTTTCTCATTTGTAAAACAAGGATACTCATAGCATCACAGGGTTTTTTGATAAACATTTAGAGTAATTATAAAGGACTTTCTACTCTACCAGTGCCATTAATTGCAAGGGATTGATACTCTCCATATCTGCTGGAAACATTGGCTTATTCATCCACATCATAACTTAGTAAGTAGCATTAAATGATAAATGTGTGCACTTTTCCTCTCTCCCTGGTTCTCAAAGGATGCTGGTGCATACTAGGTGCTTGGGTTTCTATGATATTCATGGGGATAAAGAATCAAACATAAGCCGGGCGTGGTGGCACACACTTGTAATCCCAGCATTTGGGAGGCTGAGACCGGAGGATCCGGGTTTGTGGCCAGCCTCAGCTACTTAGTGAGGCCCTCCACAACTTAGTGAGACCCTGTTTCAAAATAAAGAATAAAAAATAGGGCTGGGGGTGTAGCTTGGAGGTAGAATACCCCGGAGTTCAATTCCCAGTACTGCAAAAAAAAATAAAGAATCAAACACAAACATGAACACAACTGGAGACGCTGGAGGCTAGCTGGATGTATGTGGGGGGAAAGTATTATAATTTTAAAGATGTTAAAAGACTAAAATAAAGGTTTAAAAACAGCCTTGATGGAAAACGTGAAAGCAGAAAGTTGAAAAGAACAGATCCTAAGAAGAAAGTTTGCAAACCTGGAAAGAGAGAAGAAATGTTAGAAATGGTTACCATGAACAACAGAAGATGCGAGGTTGGGGTGGGGGCATACTATGATAATTAATAAAATGATTTTTGAAAGTTGCTCTGGATGGTCCCCTTGGCATCTTCTTGAGAAACAGCAGGAGAGTTTCAATTTGCTCCCAACTATTTGGGGCTGTTGCACTGATGCCTATTTGACTACAATCTTGTTCTAAGCTGGCTCTAGTGGCAGCCTGGCTTTTTATGCATTGCATATAAATATGCATGGAGTGCCTAACATGTGCCAGACCTTGTGTTAGGCTCCAAGCACACGCTGGCTCTTGTGCTCCTGAAGCTGGTGGTGCAGCAAAAGCATCTGGGCGGGTCCCTGCCTCGCTTTCCCATCAGACGCTAAGGACCGGCAGGGTTCTCTTCTTCGGCCCCGCAGGCATGTCCTCCTGTCAGGCCTTTGTCGTTTCTCACCTGATTACTCTGTCAGTTGATCTCCCTGGCTCTTACCCCAGCCCCTTGCCCCTAATCCATTTTCTGCACTGCTGCCAAAGCGCTTTTTTAATAAGATGCAAATCTGATCATGGCTGGCTTCTATTTTAAATCTTGACTTCCTTTTCATCCCTTACAGGATGAAATCATAATGCCCATGCTCTCAGCATCTGGCTCTAGCCTAACCCCTCCTCCCCCCCATCCTCCTAATCTCATGCGCCCCAGAATTTTCACACTGCCTGGACAAGCTCCCCACCCCACCCCCAGTCCTCTTTTTCACTTTAAAAACCTCTCTTGCTCCCTCAAAACCCAGCTGGCCATCACAGGCTCCCTCTGGGAAGCCACCATTTACCCTTGCCCCTAACTTGGACAAAGCTAACCCTTCCTTTCCCTGTCGAGGACATTTCTCTCCTAACACTCCACAGGGATTTCTGTGTATCTGTCTCTGACACTCAACTGCCACCATCTTAAGGACAGTAATTGTGTCACGGTCAACTCTAACACAGCTCTGGGCATGTGTAGATGCACAAAGAAATCTGTTGCTGATGATGACAGATCTGTCAGGGTGTGGGAGTCACGTCCTCTTTGGGGGAAGGGAGTGGTGCTACCAAATTAGTGTTCAATTTGAAACCATACCTCGTGAAAACTTGCTGCTCCGGATTGGATCTATTTTTTCTATCTCATGGCACATGTGGGCCAGAAGAAGACCAATAAACTTTTAGCTAATATTTTTAAATATTTTCAAGCAACAACAGTGAAATATGATCATTTTCAAACAATAACAAAACAACCATAAGCATAAAGAAGAAAATAAAAAGCTTGGTGAACACATCACATAGGAAACCCACTGTGACATTCTAAAGATGTCTCTGCAGACCTCTTTCCGACACGTATCATATCTGTTTATATATCCTGACATGATCGAGGCTTTCCATGACCACAGGGCCCCAACTTCCCAGAATCAGGGTGGGACTGCCCCCAGCAGGGTGGGGCCAGGGGACCCTCTATTAGGGGCCTTGGCCCTAGGCAGAACCACAGCTGGCCCTGGTCCCAACTTGAGGCCATCTCCAAGCAGACACAAAGGGGTCATTTTTCTTTCTCTTGTGTACAAAATGTGCTCTAGACTGAAAGTTTTTCTGAGTTATGAGCCTCAACTCAATAGGAAAAGATCATCTGAGGTTTTCCAAGAAAGTCAGATTTAAAGACAGCATAGACTGAGGCTTTATTTCTGTCCAAAATAATCATGAATTGTGAAAGCCATTGGTTAATGCTGGGGAAACAGCAGGCTTTTGTGGAGAAGGAAAAAGCCTGGGTAAGATCTAGAGGCTGATAGGACCACGGAGTCATAAGAAGGGCTAGGGAGAGCCCCCTCACTCCCCTGCACCCTTGGGTGGGGTGTTCGTGCTGCTGTGAGTCTGTGACATGTTGGGAATTGTCCAGTGCCAGGGCTGAGTCTTCCAGGACCACCAATGGGACTGTCATGTTGAATTCCTTTATAACCAGCATTGGGGGAAGCTCATCCACTGAAACTACCCTGTGGAAATCTTAACTACATATGGATTTACTCTTTAATCTAGCACATCTAGGAATCAACCTAAAAATAGGAATAATAATGCAAAAGGTTATCCTTGTGGAATTATTTGTCATTGTGAAATACTGGAAATGACACAAACGGTCATTCATAGACAAGCTGAATATAAACTATGGTATATTCGCTCAATGGAATTCTTACATCCGCACAAATGAAGGAAAGACAACCCCTCTGAATTGATATGGGACTATTTTCAAGATATATATATATATATATATATATATATATATATATATATATATATATATATATATATCTTATTAAATATATATTATTAAACAAAACAAGCAAAACACACAAAAAAGACTCTGTAGAGAGCATTCTACCTTTGGTCACTCTGGCTTGGAGGGAGCCGGGATGCATTCCCGGGTGGACTTCAGTTCTGCGGTGGTTTGGATATAGAATATCCTCCCAGCCCTCACAGAAACTAGGTAGTGATGTTGGAAGCCAGGCTTGGTTGCTAAGGAAGGGCTCCTGGGGGTGTGGCCTTGGGGCCTGTATGGTTCCCGCACCCCCTGTTCTCCCTCTACTTCCGGCCTCCATGATGTGAGAAGGGAACTTTGCGTTCTCTCTCTCTGCTTCCCACCGCCATGCCTGAGCTCCAGGTCCCGGCCTCCCACCCGCTGAACCTGGAATCTCCAAAGACGCGTGAGCAAATAAATCCTCCTTCCTCTAAGTTGTGTGGTCAGCCATCTGGGAGTAAAGTAGTCAGAATGTTGACTGAGACCATCCCCTCTAAAAAGCTCCTTGATATGTCCCTGCCCCGGCCTCAGCAGACTGAAGATGAGAAAGGAGGCTTCCTGCCTCCTCAAAAGAGGCTGGCCCAGCCCTCAGGTTCTCCCTTCTCAGGGGTATTCAGAACAAAGTCCTTTATTTTAATGCCTGGAAATGCCATTGAAAAAAAAATTAACCCAGATTGTCATTTCCTCCCCACAATTCAGTCAGTTCAGCATGGGCTCCTGGGAATCCCATCCTTTTAATCATGTTTCTCTTCAAAATCACTCTTGCTGGGAGCAAGGTGCGCTGCCCACGTGTGTCTTTGGTTCAAGTCATCTCTCATCTGCTCTGGCCTCATGATTTAATAAACTAACGATTTTGTAGAGAGACTTCTTTTAAATAAAATGCCAGGGATTTAAAATGGAAAAGCTAACACTGGCACCTGCAGGGTCCCCGGGGGACTTCTGAGTTTGCGTGTGTCAGTAGTTCCCCGGAAAGATCCATCAGGCTGACAGCGGGGCCAGGCTGGTGGGGGTGGGGAGGGCTGCATGCAGTCCCCTGAGGCCTGCTGCACCTGCTGCCGTCTGCTCCCTGCTCGGGACACTCAGATGGGCGAGCCAGGGGACAGAAGGCTGCAGGCCTCCTGGGGCTGAATGAAGGACCTCAGCCTCGCTCTAGGAGGGCTGATGCGTCCACTCCACACTGCCTCCTTCTCTCTTAATTGAATGGAGGGAAAACTGGCCCCCTGGGGGACACAGACCCTGGGAGGAGGCAGCTAAGGCTACCAGGGGTCAAGGGTCACCTAGGCTGGAAAGGGCAGAGGGCTGCAGGAGAGAAGACTGCTGACTCCTTCCCCTGGGTTCAGGCACTGTGGCTGCCCCCCGCCAGTGCAGGGAAGGGGACTAACAGCCCTGCTCTGCAGGAGTACCTCCCCTCAGGGCTAGGCAGACTGGAGGACCACAACCCCGCCTCTGTGAGCTGTCCAGTGGGGGGTCAACCCTGGGGCCTGGGAAGCCCCCCAACACTCCTCACCTCTACCCTGCCTGGCCCTAAGCCCCAGCCCTGCATTCCTGCCCCAATAGCCCAGGGTGGGGCACAGCAATTACAACATTTTGTTTATCTGCAGAACCCCACAACCAGGGAGGAGAGGTTACCAGTGAGGTGGGTCAATGCAGAGGGACAGGTCTCAGCTTAGACACCTGCCTCAGAAATCCATACCACAAAAGGACTTTAATCTGAAGCCTGGGTAGGAGGCCCCTTTCTCTCTGCTGTCCAGGGCATGGCTTCCCCGCCCAGGCCTTGTTCTTCTTGTCATTCCCAGCCCTGCCCCCCACCCCTAGCAGCAGCCTCAGGCTCAAGTCTGTGTTGGGAGGAAAACCCAGCTCTAGACTCTTCCCCTTGGAAGACAGAGACTCTGTGGAGTCTCTCTTGGCTCTGTATCCCTGAATTACACCCTCTGTAAATAGAAAATAATTAATTCTTCTAATCTCTTGTGCCCTCACCCACCCAAATCTCACAAAAGCAGCCCATAAAATTATCAAATAACTCTGCAATGCCACTCCTACATGCACATCCATGAAAACTTAACTTTCAGTTAAGTGATCATAACAGCGCTATTCATAATAGCCAAGAGGTGTGTGCAGCCCAACTGTCCATGGGCAGATGAATGGATAAATATGATATGATGTATCCATACAAGAGAATATTATTCATGCAGGAAAAGGAATAGAGTACCGATACATGCTACAACACGAACAAACTTTGAAAAGAGTACACTAAGTGAAAGAAGACAGACACAAAAAGACCACACGTTGTATATTCCATTTATATGAAATCTCAGGGTGGGCAAACCCATAGAGACAGAAAGTAGATCAGCAGTGGCCTGAGACTGGGCAGGGAGAGGGAACAGGAAGGACGGCTAATGGGTACCGAGTTTCTCTTTGGGGCGATAGAATTGCTCTGAAATTAGATCATGGTGATGGTTGCACAACATGGTAAATAGAAATCCCACTGAGTTATACACTTTACAATGGTGAAATCTGTGCTCAATTTTTTTAAAGGAGCTCCCTAGAGTCACCAAGACCTTGACCCCACTGCAGCCCCAGCCTCCCAGGCAAGCTTGCTCACCAAGTTCTCCTTCACGTCAAGTCCCCGCTTCCCCGGTTGCCCAGTCCCTGGCTGCCCTCAGCTTCCCCAGGGAGACACTTTCTTTTTCACACTGGCTTGGCCCAAAGAATTGAACATTGTGATTCTGCTCAGCCCCCCAGTACTTGTACTATATGGGAGCAGACACCCAGGGCAGGTTTGGGGAGAGGGAGGGGGTAACATTCATCAGAGCACAGTTAAGACATAAAACTCAGACCCTTCCACACACACCTCTGTCCTCGGTAGTCCCTTGGACAGGCCATCACCAAGTCTCTAAATGGACACCCAGGTCTCCATCTCCTCTGCCACCAACCTTCCTGCAGGACAGAGCTGTCACACTGGACATCAAAGATCCCCTCTTTCAATCAAATGAACCTAAGGTGCTATCTCCATGGTAACTTCTACAAGTGCTTCCCTGCCCCGTCCTGCTCCAGGTGAGGAAACACCCACAACAAAGCAGTGAGGTCGGTGTCCAGCAAGGACCCCTGTGGCTCAGATGGAGCAGAGCAGCCAAACACCAGGCTCTTGCCTTCAGGAGCCGGGTCTTCCTATCTGGACATTAGTTTATTTTATTTTACTTTTTGTATGTGGTACCGGGTATTGAACCCAGGGGCATTCTACCTCCGAGCTACACCCCCAGTCCTATTTTATTCTTTATCTTGAAACAGGGTCTCACTAAGTTGGGGAAGGCCTCACTAAGTAGCTGAGGCTGGCCGTGAACCTGGGTCCTCCTGTCTCAGACTGTGACACCACGCCTGGCTTTGGCCGCTACTTTTTTTTTTTTTTTTTTTTTTTTGCGGTACTGGGGATTGAACTCAGGGGCATTCTACCTCCAAGCTATACCCCCAGCCCTATTTTTTTTTTTATTCTTTATTTTGAAACCGAGTCTCACTAAGTTGCCGAGTGCCTCACTAAGTAGCTGAGGCTGGCCGCGAACCCGGATCCTCCGGTCTCAGCCTCCCGAATGCTGGGATTACAAGCGTGCGCCACCACGCCCGGCTGGCCGCTACTTTTAAAGATGCTATCATTAAGATTTATCCAGCTGCCCCCACTACCACTGCAGCCTTAGCCCTAGACTTTTGCTTGGCCTAGGGCAGCTAGGCAATCAATCCCTCAGCTAGGAGCAGAACTCTAAGCTCCTCGTGGCTCAGAAGCATGCTAATTAGGTTTAGGCAATAGAGCTCAATAAATTAGAGCAAAACAGCTATTGATTCGGTTATCAACTCCCCTGGAGATGCACAAAGCAGAACTCCAAAGACTTCAGGCAGAGAAACAAACAAACACCTCAGAGGCCGGTTTATTCTCCAAAGCTTTGGTCCTTGTAGTAATTTGCTTTAAAAAAAAAAAAATGCAGGTCAGGGAAGACATCATGGTAGCAAGTGCAGACCTCAGCTCCTTGTGCCTAAAATTCCTTCTGCCTTCCACCTCAAGTGCCCTCACTAGAGTGCCAGCTCTGTGGCAAAGCTGCAAAAGGCTGATAGCCACAGGGCTTTGCAGTCACTCAGACCATTGCCTGCCTCGAAGTGGAGCTCAGGGCCCTCCCCTGTCATTGAGAGAGAGGCGGAGATGAACGAGCAGAGGTGCGGCTGGTCCTACTAGGCAATCCCCTGTGCCAGGTTCTAGCATGCCTCTTCTCAGGCCATCCTCAAAGGGCCTAATGGAGGAGCTGCAGTGTGATCCCCACGTCATGGACGAGAAGGTCAAGGCTCAGAGAAGACATTGATGACTTTGCATGGCCACACGGCTGCAGAAAACAGAGCAGGGAATCCCTTGCTGTCACCTAACGACCAAGAGTCTGCTTCCGGACCCCTGTGAGTCCCGCTGGTGGGGTGCAAAGCAAGTCCTCAGAGAAAGGTGCCCCACAGCACTGTCTGCTCTGGCGGAGGTGTGGACGTGGGGAATCCCGCCCGGGAGCCGCCCTGCGCGCTTGTGATGTGGCAGGATCAGAGGCTTGGCTGCCGGCCAGGCCACGTGTAGCCAAGGCCAGGCAGAACAATCAGATGCCCTCTTTGGGTGTGGGGATGATCAAGAAGCTCAGGGAAGGGTACAGAAGGCTTCAGGGCATGGCTCAGCGTCCAAAGGCACCTAGGGACAGCAGAAAGTGTACCCCACCAGGCAGCAAGGTAGGAGGAAGCAGGTGGCAGAGAGATGCTGGGACGCCACAGGTGCACACCTGAACTGCAGCTGGAAGGACAGAGGGTCCCGTCTTTCTAGAGGCCCATCTGGATGTGAGGTTGTCACCCCAACTTCTCGCCTGCCATGGCTCCCCGCCTTGGTGCTCAGAGGAGCCTCTGTTCTGGGTACAAGAAGCCCAGCTTCCTTCCCCCAGCTCTCTCTGAATTTGCTTAAAGCATAAAGTCTCACCAACTGAAAGCCCTTTCCAAAGCATCTTCAGGGTGCTCTGGATCTCCTAGGAGAGATTTTTATTGTTAAAAGGAAGGGGAACTTCTTTTCGTGGGCTCTATGAGTACCGAGGGTGGACATTCCCAAGTGTGTTCAAGGGGCCCCAGTTTGCAAATTCCCAAGCAGCTCCAGGAGAGGGTGGTGAGGGACAGTGCAGAATGGCCACCTAGATAGAGATACAGCCAGAGTCTGTCCAGGCTCAGAATGACCACATCGCACAGTCAAAGGCCCTATCAACTTTGCCCTGCCCAGGGCCTGGGCGGGCGGCCCCCTAACACACCACACAGAGGCACAGCAACAGAGGCGAACAGGCAGCTTACTGGGACCCAGTGACCTCAGCGACCGCTGGCAAGCGAGGAAGAGAGGAGGGCCAGAGCCCCGGTGACCACTGGGGACAGAGGTCAAAACCTAGGAATGAGCCCAGTTACGGAGTCGGCAACAGGCCTCGTGGGGACAAACGTCCTGCAGGACATGAAATAGGAACTGATGGAGGAAGACCAGCCACTAAAATGTTTTAAGCTGTGCAAGAGGCCAGCGCAGAGCCTGGGTCTGAATCATTTCCAGGGCGTGGACCGAGGGGCCCTGGGAGGATGTTTCTGGAATGAATTAATCCAAAAGGGCGGGACAGCGATTGTGAAATCCCATTCTGGGGACTCCCTGCCTGCCAGCACGTTTAACAGGGGCTCTCCACGGGCGGCGTCTCTCCTCCATGACGGAGGTTTCTCTCCCAGCCAAGGGGAATTTGCCTGTCAATGCCATGGGGCCCAGCGCTCAGATCTGGAGAAAGGGGGACATGGGTGACCCCAGAGGAATCTTGGACACCAGAGACACAGAGCTGGAAGGGGGCGGCTGTTCCACCCACACGGATACCAAATCCAGTCCAGGAGGGCCACACACCTGGACATTCCCTGGCGTGTTTCCCATTTTCTCCATTTTGCAGCTGAGCTATAGTTGAACTTGGTGGCAGATGGGTGGAGGCCAGGCCACTGTGAGAAGAGGGTGCAGAACAGGCAGGGGCGGCAGGAGGACGATGGTTGGGCATCAAAACAAGCTAGCTGCGGCATCTCCGGGACATCCAAGTGGAGATGTTCAGACAAGGCTGGACTCCACAGGACCATCAATGCGGGGGGAGGGGAGGGACTCAAAGCCAGCAAATGGGGGTGCTGATTCTGAAGCCATCGCACAAGAGAAGAAGAGAAGTTCCAGGATGGAGCCCCAGAGCCCCAACATTCGATGGCAGAAGAGACTCTCAGCGTTCCCCTCCCTTGCTCCAGGGGCCAGGACCATGGGGACAGCAGACCAGCATCTATGGAGCTGCAGGCCAGACCCCTGTCACGGTGATCTGTCTACACGGAGGCACTTTGAGGGAAAATTTATCACAGCCCTTTTACAGATGACAGAACTAAAACCCAGAGAGGTTAAGTCACAGGTGAAAGGCAGGCAAGCAATCGGGACTCAAAGCTGTGTGGTCCAAAGCTCCAAATCTTATGCCTGGACCCTGTCGCCTCTGCTCTAGCCAGACCTATGATTCTTCAGAGAAGACACCTTCTCCAGGCCAAGGGACCCCAAATGCTTGCAGCCCCGGTGGCTTCTGTGGACTCCCTGGGCTGACTTTCTCTCTATCCCTTTCCCGCTCACTGCACGGTAGTCAAGCCCCAGCAAGACAGCAGCAGGCCCACCCAGGCCCAGGCATTCCTGTCCCCAGGAGGATCAGGATGAGCGTCAGTCCGGGCACCAGGCGCTGGTCACAAGCGGAAGTTTCATCCATCTGAGCAGCTCATGGTGGTACAAATGCAGGCCCAGCCCACAGGTAGCAAATCCTTCTCAGAATACTCAGCTCTGCTCTAGGACAGACAGAGCAGACAGTCTAGCAGACAGACAGGGCAGGAGGTGTGTGTGTGTGTGTGTGTGTGCGTGTGTGTGTATGGGGTGGGGGGGGGTCATTTAGAGGAAGCTTGTTGGTGAAAGAATCTTCCCTGCTCCCAGCAGGTTTTGAGAAGAATAGCATGGCCAGGTGTCCCTCCTGTCACCTCCCAGCCTCGCTGCAGCCCTGCCTCCCCGCCCCTACTGACAAGAAACAAGCAAGCGAGGAAACCAATAAATACATTGTTCACCTCCTTCTGCTCCGGCCAACCTGCCAAGCTCTCAGGGTGACTCAGCCAAGGGTCGCCAAATGCAGCCTGAGGAAGAAGCCATTCCCACTGGGCTGCTGATGGTTAAAGAAGCCCTGGCTGGTCCCCGGTCCTGGACCAGGTGGACACCTGCACAACAGCCCCCCAGGGAGCTCCCAGTGCTTGTGATGATGATGAGGAGGATGGCGATGACGATGATGATGGATAATGGTGGTGGATGATGGTGGGCATTACCATGGTCCAGGAGTGGAGGACTCGGAGCCACAGACCTACCTGCCAGTTATGACTCCACTACCATTCAGCTGAGTAACCCGGGAAGATGACGTGCCCTCTGTGATCCTGAGTGTCATTGGTGGTGACATGGCGGGGGGGGGGGGGGGGGGGGGGGGGGGGGGGGGGGGGGGGGGGGGGGGGGGGGGGGGTGAGGGGCGTGACATCTGCCATCGAGCATGCTGTGAAGATCCAGGAGATGCTGGTGCAAGACCTGAGTCAGAAGTTCTCAAGTCTCAGACCAGGAACTTCATAGAAACTCAAGTTCTCGGTCCCATCACAGAGTGACTGAACCAGAAACTCTGGGTGAGGCCCAGAGATGTGCTTCACACTCCTTGGCCAAAGTTTGAGAACCCTTGGGAAGGAGAAATGCCAGTGGTACTCCAGATTCTTCAAAGACGTGAGGAAGGAGTTTGGGCCCACATATATCTCTTAGGAAGAAATGCTGTGGGAGGGTATTGAGGGGTCTCCCATGCACTCCTAGTCCATGCCGTAGAAAACCCCAGATGGAAGCCAGGTGTGGTGGCGCACCCTTGTAATCCCAGGACTTGGGAGGCTGAGACAGGAGGATCGCAGGTTTGCAGCCCATCTCAGGTACCTAGTGAGGCCCTCCACAACTTATCGAGACCCTATTTCAAATTAAAGAATAAAAAAATAGGACTGGAGGTGTAGCTGGGAGGTAGAATGCCCCTGGGTTCCATCCCCAGTACCGAAGAAAAGAAAGAAAGAAAGAAAGAAAGAAAGAAAGAAAGAAAGAAAGAAGGAAGGAAGGAAGGAAGGAAGGAAGGAAGGAAGGAAGGGAAAGAAAGAAAGAAAGAAAGAAAGAAAGAAAGAAAGAAAGAAAGAAAGAAAGAAAGAAAGAAAGAAAGAAAGAAAGAAAGACCCAGATGGACCATCGCGCCTCCCCAGGTTCCGAGCTCGCCCCAGTGGCCGCTGGCCCATTCCACCCTGCAGACTGTGGGAGCCTTGAGCTCCTCCTCCCGGCCCCCCAACCTCCGAAGGCCCTGGTCTTCCTGCCTTGTAGCCTCCAGATGGTGCTTCGGTTCGGCAGCACTGCCCAGGCTGCACCAGGTCACTCAAGCCCTCCTCCTCCAGGCTCAAGTCACCCCCCTCCCCACCATGGCCCCTCAGGCTCCTCCCACTCCTCACTCGTCCCCGCCCCCCAGCTCTCCTCCCAACTGCAGTACTTCTTGGGAAATCCCAGCCTCCCTTGCTCCCTCCAGTCTACCCTGTGGCCTCTATTTATTTACTCTTTTTTTTTTTTCTTTTAATGTTACTAGAGACTGAACCCAGGGGTATTCTACCTCCGAGTTACACCTCCAGCCCTTTTCGTTCTTTTGTTTTGAAACAGGATCTCACTAGGTTGCTAAGAGTCTCTCTGTTGCTGAGGCTGTCCTTGAACTTGCGATCCTCCTGTCTCAGCCTCCCAAGTACTCGGATTACAAGTGTGCACCACCATACCCAGCTCTATTTACTCTTTATCATGTCCAACCAGAAGCTTGGCATAGGTCTCCCTCCAAAAGACTAGCCTATAATAACAATTGCTGCCATTGGCTGAATACTTTCTAGGTGCCAAGAATGTGGACATCCTTTACATCAATACTCCATAACCCAAACCAGCAAGTAGATACACTGAGGCTTTGGAAGGAGGAGCCCCAGGGTCACACAGACAGCGAGAGGGGAGCCTGGGGTTTGAACTCCTACTCAGCTGGCTCCAAAGCCAGCTCTGTCCCCTCAGGCTGCTCCTAGAGGGCCCCAGGGAGGGAAGCAGGGGCTGGTAAATGGCGGCCAGAGGAGGGAGTCTCTTTTGCTGGAAACGGTCAATGTATTTTCTAGAAACAGGAAATCCAACATTGCCTGTGGAGTTGTTTTCTGTATTAGCTCACCTTCCCCCCAGATCTGCAGGTTGAGTCTGTTCCCGAGGGGCCCCCTTCTGTCCCCCACTGCATGCTGGGTGAGTGGGTCCTCTCTCCGCATTAGAGCTCTTTCATTTGCTCAACAAGGGAAAGCAGAGCCCAGAAGGCTGGAGGACTTGGGGACCTTGGGGCACAGAGGTAAGGTGGAGATTTCAGGCCCTTCCCCAACCCCTCACTCAGCAAACGGCCTGCCCTGACCCCGCAGCCCCAGCCCCTCTGTCTGTGGCATGCATGCCCTGAAGACGCCCCAAAGGTGGCCACAGCCTCACCCTTTGCGTGGGGCTCCCAGGGTGGCACAGCCAACCTAGGATAGACCCTCGCATGTGCTGACATCACCAAGGACAGGCTGGAGGCAGCCGAGCGCCATGAAGGATGTTAACGTGGCCTCAGTGTGGAGCTGGGTGAGGTTCCGGGTCCTCTCTGGCTTCTGGTCCTGTGATCTGTCCCACTGACGTCTGACCCCCTCTACTGGCCTTTGAGTGTACCCCCAGAGCCCAAGACAAGCATCACAGCTCCCGGTTCACAGATCTCTGTCCTCAGTGGCCACTTGCCCCCTCCCTGTCTCCGTGTCTCTGCACCCCCCTCCTAGGTCCTCTGTGGGACACGGCAGGTCTTAAGGAAGGACACCTGGGGGCATCAGCTCAGGCTCACACATGGGGACAGATCCCGTGGCCTCGGGGTTTCCCTCAAAGTGACCATAGTCTCGCTGCCCCAGCTCTTGGCCACTTTCACTGCAAATTGTCCCCAGACAGGGCAGGAGGTGCGTCCCTTCCACCGCGATGTCCCCTGGGAACTTTATGTCCACTGCGCTCTGGATTCTTCCTGTTTATGCCTTATAGTAAAACCCTAAGATCAAAGCCACTGTTGACTCTTCATATGTAGAAGGAAGCTTTGGAATTCAGACAAAAAACTTCTTCTTTTAACAAAGCTCAGCTTAAAAGACTATTGCTTTGCAAAAACAAAAAAATAAACACACACACAAAATAAAGTTTTATTTGATTGTCAAAGCTGAGCAATTAATTTATTATTGTTATTATTATTATTATTATCATTACTATTATAGCAGAAGCCTTCCCACTCCCTGAAGTACTTAAGCCCTTGATTCAATGGATGCCACAGAGCATCAAAATGTAAGAGCAATTAAAAATACACGGGTTTCATTTTTTTAAAAATCATTATCTCCACATATGATGTTGAAAGTCTAAAAACTGGGACAGCATGGACTTAATGTAATCTTATTTAGTTAGGATTACAAACATCATTTAGAAATGTATTTCTTTTTGTACAGATATCCTTAAAAGGGTGATGTAAGTATGATAAATTAGGGATGCCAGGCGTCAGATAAATTGCTTAACGTCTGTTCTAGGAGCCTGGAGTAGGTTCAAGAATGGGGGATATTGATAACTTGGACTCCGTTCAAGTTTGCTTTTAATTTGATTTACTCTGGAAGCATCAAAGCAGCAGCACAAAGGAAACAGAGGAGCTAAGAAAGCTTGTAGGTGGCCCAAGGTGCCGGTGCATCCCCCGAGATGCTCTCTGACCCCCACAGTCAGGCAGGAGGGGCACCGGCTGCAGACTTACTCCCTTTATCTCTCCCAGGGTCTCACTGCCACCGTGCTGTTCAATATTTGCTGTGTGACAGTGGGTACCCTCCCCACATCTGAGACTGCAGCCTAGTCTTTTCCAATTTTCTCTCTTGGGACCTGTCTGTAGGCGGCTCAGGGGTGGCACGCCACACTGCCAAGTGACCGAAATAATCTAAATTGTAAAGGAAATCATTTTAAATAACGTCTTTTAGAATGGTTATTATCTGTTTCTTTGCAAACTCTGCTTTTACCAAGCATTAGGACAGAGGCATGGGGCAACTGTGG
>PVLC010023065.1:0-26043 GCA_004027655.1 Graphiurus murinus | reverse complement strand
CTTCTTCTTCTTCATGTGTGTGGTAGGGAATTTAACTCTTTGGTATTCTACCTCTGAACTACAATTCCAGACTAATCTTTTTGAAAATTTGAAACAGGGTCTCACTAAGTTGCTGAGGACCTTGCTAAATTGGTTGGCCTCAAGCATGGTAACCCTCTTGTCTCAACCTCTCAAACAGTAGGATTATAAGCATGCACTACCATGCCTGACTGTATTCGCCTTCTTTTTACTGTCATTTTGATTTTTAAGATTTTTGAAGGGCAGACACTTTATATCTTTGCTCAGTATTTGCCTTTCATGTTATGGATGATCAATAAAAGTCAGAAATAGTAAATGTTGGGTAATTTGTAATAATTTATAAAATATATATGCATTACTTCTATCAACTCTTTGAGATAGTTAAAAGTACCTCTATTTTATAAATGAAAAAACGTAACAATTAAAACAACACCAAGATCTCACTGCTTTTTTCCTGCACTCAGCATGTCACGGAGGCCAGTCATCTCATGTAAATCGCACAGTGACCCATGGCATGGGCTCTAATTACCCCCCTAAGATGAGCATACCCAGGGGCACACCCATTGAGTAGACTCTGACCAAATGATTCCAAAGAAGCCAATGCTGTTTCCTCCCATGGAGACCTGTCTTCTTCATTTTTTTTTCCTGCAGGTAGACAAAACAGAGCTCTTTGTGGTATGGGCCTCTGTGCTAGTGTCATATTTCTGGAACTCAGCTGAAAGTCTGGGACTCAATTAGAACAGAGATCAAATGACTAGACTACAGAAGGAGCGCCTCGCCCCTCCAAATTCTCATTTATGGCTATTAATATTGAAAGGGATGGAATGTATCTTTATATCAGCCATCAATTTTCCCTGCCTTCACAGCGTTGCTGCGGAACAACTCTGGGAGAAAATTCAAGGCAACTGAAGAAGTCAGGAGAGGGAGCAGAGGATCCTAGACAGTTTCTCATCCTCTGCCTCGTTTCACAGATGAGGAAACTGAGGTGAGGCATTAAGTCACCTGCTCACAGCACCATAGACTGGAGCATCTAAAATTTAATGTGCACATAGAATCACTGGGAATCTTGTTAAAGGGCAAATTCTGATTTTCTAGGACTTAGATGGGGCCCAGAAGTCTGTATTTCTAACATGCTCCTGGGTAAAGTTGCTGCTGTTGGTCCAGGCAGGGTCTGCGCTGTGAGTAGGAAGGGAGGGAGACCCATTACGGCAGGTGGGTTAAGAGAGGGGGAAGGAGCAAACCACATTTTGGGGGGGTGGGAGGTACTATAGATTGAACTCACAGCATTCTACCTTCAAGGTACATCCCCAGCCCTATTTTATTTTTGTTTGGAAGCAGGGTCTTGCTAAGTTGCTGAGAGCCTCAATAAGTTGCTGAGACTGACTTTGAACCTGCGATCCTCCTATCTCAGCCTCCCAAGTACTGGGATTACAGGACATGCCATCATACCTGGCTGCAAACCATTTTTAATAGACCCCATAGTAGGTGGTAATGACCTGTACAGTATTTATTAAGACTCGGATAAACTCTTTAAAATACTGATTTATTGATGACATTGAAATCTTGACATGGGGATTACAAATTTTATAAGGCTAGAACAATATGCTGATTTTTAGTTTGTTTGCAGTTAAGTAGAATGAACATGATTCAAACAGTTATTAAACCAGTTCAGGATGAAGAAGATACAATTTAACAGCTGCCTATATGAAAAGTATCCAGAGGCATTAGTTATTTATAAGGTTATCGAGTCATTAACATAATATGGTTGCATTAACAGAGGTGTAGCGTGTGGGGAAAGGTAAGCAGCAGATTCCTTCCATACTGCAGAAGGCATGACGTGTCTAGAGGAGGTCACATTAGAGGTCAGGGCAGGTCACATTAGAGTTCTGAAGTGCCCTTGAGTGAGTGTCTGGGGGTGTCTTGAGATGATGCATTTGAGGAACAGTTGAAAAAACTGGGCACTTAACCTGGAGATTAAAGTGACATACAGAATACTGCAAGGGCTGACCTAGATATACATGCAGACATAGTGTGTGTGACAGGATGACAGAGAGACAGATCCCAGCACACTCTTCAGGCATTGGTGGGGAGAACAAGGCTTGGAGTTGAATTCCAGCTGTGTGGGATTGGGTAAATCACTTGAACACTCTGAGTCTAATGTTTTAATTTGTAAAACAGGAAAAAGATTTCTTTTCCCTGGACATTTTAAGAAGTTAATAATATGTGAAAATATATAGCCAACTGTGGCAGAGTGCTGATTCAACCACTCTTAAAACCATCATTAAACCCGATCTGGTGGTGCACGCTTGTAATCTCAGTACTTGGGAGGCTGAGACAGGAGGATCGCAGGTTTGAGCACAACCTTGACAATGAAGCAATACTCAGAAATCCAGTGAGACCCTGTTTCAAATTAAAAATAAAATAAAATAAAGTATGACTCGGGGATGTGACTCAGAGGTAGAACTCCCCTGAGTTCAATCCCTAGTACCAATAAATAAAATAAAATAAAAACATCATTAAACTAGTGGCAGTTTAGCCGCTAGTAACCCAGAAAGCAGTGAGTATATAAATTAAACACAATTAACCTCTTGGGAATTAGGGAGGGACTCTTTGCAGGTTCTCCTGTCAAACAGGTTTATGTACAATAAACATGAACAATAGGTTCCCTTCCAATTTTAAGAGTCTGTGCGAGCTGGTCTCACCATTCTCTTTTCCTGGCTATTAAAAATGCAAGTGGAAAACTTGCTCCATTCAATTGTAAGTGCTGTTCACCTCTCAGTCCAAGACAGGGAAGCAAAATGGACTTTATTTTGAGCATTTCATTTCTGACTCCCAGATAGAACCATCATCCTTTGAATTCTAAAGTTATACCATTTCTGTCTTATGATGATATCAAGGGCAGATCCTTCTTCAAAAATAGCACCATGCAGAGTGGATTCCTGTTGGTATGACTTGAGGACAAAGGAAGCCTCGGCTTGCACCAAATCATTTTTCCTGTGGGTCCCGCTACACAGTGTCAAATTCCTCTGTCATGGTCATTCCTTTGTGCAGAGCTAACAGAATGCAAATGTGATCTAGGATGACTGACGTCAAACCATTATCAGCCCTTGACATCTCGCCCAGACTTAGTCTGGGCATTCGCCTGTTATCGTGGTGCCTATGAAAATAATCTTCTCAGTCCTTTTGTGGGAGCATCTGCTGGCCGACGCCCCTAGCTCTTAGCCCTCTGGATCCTCCTCCATATCTGCACCCAGACCCACTCCTGTGAGTCGCTCTAGCTAATGACCAACCGCGGTGTGCAAATGTACCCCTGAGAGATGTGGGACTTCTCCAACAGGTGATTTTACCTGAGCACCCCTCAGTCAGCCTGCACCTTTCTAGAAACTGCTATAGTCCCAGACATCACCCTCCGATCCCATCCCTTCTTCACCTGCATTCCACCTGCACAGTGGTCTGAAGACTCTGCCTGCCTCCTCTTACTCTTTATCCTTCTTGGGCATTTTCCTCAACTAATCTCTTGCACATCTAACTGACATAAATGATACCCAGAGCGGGCTGAGAAAGCAGGTGGGAACTTGGACTGTGAAACAGGCTTGCTCACAGCTTGGAAGGCAAAGAGGAGCCATCCTGAGTGATACGTGGGGTCTGGGAGATCCCTGGTACAGGCAGATCCCCAAATGCCCTGATGACCTGGGAAAATTTCTTCTGGAAGGATAACCTTGAACGAGCAATGATAAGGTGTTTTAAAATTATGGGAGGAGAGAGAGGTAGCCACAGGACTGGTAGGGTTGGCTGGTTAATACTTAGTCGCACTAATGTCCTGCAGAGAATAGGATTGGGGCTTTTCTAATGAGAAGCTGAGGACCCTGACTATCAGTCAAAGGTTAAATGTGAAAGCCAGAGTCTCTTGCTGATAGCATACAAAGGGACCCTGTGTTCTGCAGTGGAAGTTGGACACAGGTGAACCGTCCTGTTAGATAGCTAGTTAGAATCACAGAGCAGGTCTGCTGTGTTAAGGTCAAGACCCTGGGTGAGAGAACCCAGAACTCTGGAGCACCAGAGGGAGCCATTTGGATGAATATCTCTGAAGACTGCCCCATACCCTCTGAGTTTGGCACGATGGCCCGCTCCTCCTGAGTGCAAGCCAGAGGCTCACCTGTGTATGAGATGCTGCGTATGAAGTGCTCCTCAAGTCAACAGGAGCTGCTCCCACTGCCTCACCTGGCTGCAGGGTGCATGCTAGGTTAAATCCCAGCATCATCTGTGTGGGGACCTGCTGGTCCAGATAAGAGAGGAGAGAGACTATACATTGAAGGAGCTTCAACAGTCCCTAGAATTCACCTGCCATTGGAGGAGTGCCCCTGGAACCAGATGATTTATGAAAATCCATGTTCTTGGGGAAACTTCTTGGGGATGAACATCCTGACAAGAACCCCAGAGGATATGGCAAATTCATTCCTAGGGTGGCTCATAGAAACCTTCAAAAAGTCATGGCTCTTGATGAGCAAAGTGAAAATGGATGAGTTTCCTTGGAAGGCAGCAGAGAAAGGAATAAAAAGGTGCAGGCAGAACCAGGTGTGATACTGCACACCTGTAATCCAAGTACTTAGGAGGCTGAGAAAGGAGGATTGAAGGTCCAAGGCCAGCGTCAGTAACATAGCAGGACTCTCAGCAATCTAGTGAGAACCCGTTTCAAAACAAAAAGTAAAAAAAAGGGCTAAGAGTATATCTTGAAGGTAGAATGCTCCTGGGTTCAATCCCCAGTCCCCCTCCCCCCAAAAAAGTGCAGGCAGGTAGGCTTACTAGAGTAGATGTATTATGTGATTCCAGAAGACTGACCAAGGGATTGCATTGCATGGGAGGACCCAGAAGACATGGCATTTGCCAAGGCCATTGGGAAAGCCCTGCAAGGGACAGCAGCATCACTATGACACTCATTGGCATTGCTCTGCAGGTCAGGATGCTGGTTGAGGAGGTGATTCCTGGGCAATGGCCAGTGGCCTGGACACCTGGTCACAGGCATGAAGGGCAAGCAGTGGAGTATTGAAGACAAGGGAGTCTGGGCCGGAGGGCTGTGAATGAATATACAATATGCCCTCTGTGTCCTTGGGTTCTGCATCCATGGACTCAACCAACCAGGGGTTGGAAAATATTCAGAAAAAAATAATAGTATCTTTAAAAAATAAGTACATACATTCTTCTTAAACATTTCCTAAACAATAAAGCATAAAGACATTTACATAGCTTTCATATTGTTTTAAGTATATAAGTAATCCAGAGATGATTGAAAATATATGGGAGGAGCTGGGTGTGGTGGCCCATGCCTGTAATCCCAGTACTTGGGAAGTTGAGACAGGAGAATTGTAGGTTTGAGGTCAGCCTCAGCAACTTAGAGAGACACTGTCTCAAAATAAAAATAGAAAATAAGACTAGGGGCCTAGCTTGGAGGTAGAATACCCCTGAGGTCAATCCTCAGTACCAAAAAATAAATACATAAATAAATAAGCAAACAAACCAGCGTATATGGGAGGAGGTTGTAAATTATATACAAACACTACAATAGTTTATATAAGGGACTTTAGCATCCACAGATTTTGGTATTCACAAGGGTTCCTGGACCCAACTCCTTCTTCCCCCACCCCACTCAGGAAAAACTGTACTGAGGCAGGAAGACCTGTGTATCGTCTTTTACTTACCACAGGAAAGCACCCGCCACAGAAGAGGCACTGACTAACCAAGCAAACAAGATGGCTCAGCTAGCTGAGGTGAGCAGCTTTCATCATTAGCCAGTGGACCTTCAAGAAAGGAAGCATGAATGGACAGGCCAGTGTCCAAGGGACGGAGGTTTAGTTTGGGCCCAAGAGGTGGGGTTCCAACTTCCCATGGGAATTACTGGTTTTGGGGTGTCCAACCTGACAGCGACAGAGACCAGCAGCAGCCCTTGGTCTGGCGCCATTCCTTGAGGGGAAAACATGTCTCTTGAGGAGAGCCGACAACGTTGAGCCCTCTCATTCTATAGGACCAGAAGTTTACCGTGGGGATAGGCACCTGTTCTGGACAAGGGCTTGCCTTTCCCTCAGCCAAGCTCCAGCCAACATCATTGCCAGAGGCTTATGGAATGTCTGACCCATAGGCATGAAGCCCCACACATTGTAACACCTGGTCAAGGGTCCAGGTATAGGTGCAGAGGTGTCCCATGACCAGGAACCACATACCAAATCCAGAAGAAGCCAGCTTCACAGAGCACCGGGCCAGCCTCCCAAAGGCATAGCTGAAACAGCTGGAAGAGTGGGCGCATCCTGCAGGCTGCGGCAGTGCATGTGTTAAATCAGAGCCGTAGATGCTGTGTCCTGGAGAGGAGGACATGGGTCTGGGAACCAGGGCGGAGGGAGGAGTGGCTCTACTTAGCATCAAGATACCCAAGATACACAAGGAATTTTGTGGTTCCTGTTATTACTGTTTGAAGTGCTAGTCCTCGATTTGAGTGTTCTCTTGCAAGAAGCTACAGCAGGGGTCCCATTGAACTAAAAACCAAGATGACTGCCATGAGGCAGAGAGGTCACCACTGTGGTGAGAGTAATTGCCCCTGGTCAGCAGGAGGAGGAAGGACTGCTTTAAATGACGGGGGAGGAAGGAACATGCACAGAGCCCAGGACCCGGGAGGTCCACTTGGGTGCTTCTGGTACTTTTGTGTCCCATTTTGACTGTGAATGCACTTATGTCACAAACTCACCCTGAAGAGAATGTAACTACCAAGACCTGGACCCTCGGGAATGCAGGTTTGCATGAACTCACTGAAGACAAAGGGCTAGAGGCTGGAGGAGGAGGAAGAGGATGAGGATCAGACATGGTTCAAGACTAACTGCAGTCTCAGCTTCAGAACTTCAATCCCTATTGTTAACCTCTCTCATCCAAATTTTATCTCAGGAAGAGAGACCTATGCAGTCTGTGGAAAAGCACCTTCCTGACTCTGTGGGAAGTCGATCGTGCCACACAATGGGGGGGACCACGGAGGCCATGAGGATGCACAACTCAGTTATCAGATCTGCTGCAAGAAATATTGGCTGGCTGCCCCAGCTGCTCCCCCTCTGGATCTACCACCACATTTATCATGAGGCCACCTTCCAGTTGCTCTGAGCTGGGGGCTGATCTTGTCTTCCTGAGAGGTGTGAGGCTACTCGAATCCCCCCTCAGCTGGCAGCTGGCTGAATCTTTCTAGGAAATATGCAGAGGACTGAGGTTCTTCCTGCTGCACTCCCCTCCCTCTCGTGAACAGGATTCAGCTGCTTCTCCATCTGAAGTCTCTCCTTGTCTGTTCCTGCTCCCTCCCCTTTCTGTGAGATGGGTTTTCTTATTAAATGTCTCGCCTGTTTAACCCTGTCTCCACAACTGCTTCACAGAGGACCCACACTAACACCTGGACAGAAGAAAATGATTGGTTTTTGACTGAATCCTAATCCAAATATTATTTCTGCCCTTTATTAACTCTAAGATCTTCCATCCAACCTTTCCTTATCTTCTTCATCAGTGGAAATATGGCCTACTCCTAAAGTTACAGTGGGTCCTGAATGCAGGAGCTCCTGTGATGTGCCTCCTGGAGCGGGTGGGTGCAAAGCTGGCCCCTTTGTCATCATTGTCCTTCAGCAGGGCAATGAGGAGGTGGGACACTGTAGTGTTGAGTTTTGAAAAGAAATCAGGAGGAAGTGAGAGGAAGATATCCTGGCAGTTCCAACAAACTTGGCTCCCTGGGTGAGACCTTCCAAAAGATTTTGATGCATTAAGATGCTGGGGGTCAAGGAAAGGAAGGATGAGGCACAGAATGAGACCAAAATAGACAATTTTCTTTTAAGAACAGTCCCCAGTTCTATAGAA
This sequence comes from Graphiurus murinus, assembly GCA_004027655.1. Classification (NCBI taxonomy): domain Eukaryota; kingdom Metazoa; phylum Chordata; class Mammalia; order Rodentia; family Gliridae; genus Graphiurus; species Graphiurus murinus. The sequence continues at coordinate 18,153 of PVLC010023065.1, read as the reverse complement.
TTCCTACTGTAAGGTTTCTTAAAAGAACATTCAAGGCAACCATTAGGCAGAGCAGTGCCCCGTCTGTGTGAGTAGCGCTGGCCACGCCTGACGGCCCCCACCTCAGCACCCGCCTTCCTCTCAGGGCCCTTTAGAGCTGCACACAAAGGAGCCACATCTGATTCATGCCTAGAGGGGCATGAATGGCCGTGAGTCATGGCTGGGGAACTCTCTGAAGAGCCCTGAGTGGTTAATCATCACGAACAATTTAGTCCACTTCAGATGAAGTTTTCATAAGCTTTACAAAATCAGAATTTGCTTGAGAACCTGAAATAAAGTTCACCATGGTGTTCACATGTGATGGCCCCTGTTTACAGTGGTGGTGGGGGGATACCATTAGCATCCTTTGGGCCAGAAGATCCACTCTGTGAATTCCCATGCTGGGATGTGCTTGGGGACAAGCGACAGGGAAGGGCAAGAATTGAAACAGGGAGAAACTGGACAGAGCTTCAGTAACTCCCTATGGCAGGGAGCCTTTAACTTCAGTCAAAATGTGACTTTGAGCTCCTACTGACTCTAGGTTGATGTGAAGATTGAAGTAAATGTGAGAACTCACTTAAATCATAGAGAAAGTGTCTGGCATTGAAGTGCTCAATAAATCCTTATTATTATTGGTAATAAGAACAATGCCATCTTTTTCTCATGCTACCCTTCCTCCTCCCTGTGATACACTCCCTTCTTCTCCCACCCACCTAACGTGACTTGCCTCTCTCTTCCTCCTTGAAGTTACTCTGTCTGGACCACACTGATGTGGTATTTTGCTTAACACTGTTGGGACATCTTTCTCGACTCTCACTGAGCACTGATAAATTTTGCTTTGTGTTTTGCTCTAGGCAACGGTCTTATCTTGCTTTAAGATTAAGATGAGTTACTGGATTCGGCACTGGAAAGCCTGGACTCGATTTCTTAAACCTTAGTTTCCTTATCTGTAAAATGGGAAACTGCAATTGCCCTCATATGTTTGCCTTAAGGAGTTAGAGATACATATTTTATTAGTTTGTTTTCCATTGGTATAACAAAATGCCTATGGCTGGCATAAAGAAAAGAGGTCGATTGAGCTCAGTTTGGGAGGCTAAAAGTTCACGATTGGGCAGCCCCATTGGATTGACCACTGGTGAGGATTGGATGGCAAATGGCATCATGGTGGGATACATGCAAGTGGGAGAGAAAACATGGGGGAACAGGAAGCCAGAGACAGTGGGGAGGGGTCACTGTTGCTCTTCTGTGACCATCCTTCCCACGGGAACTGACTGGGGTTCCATGAAAACTATGTTAATCACCACCTCTTAACATAGTCATCCTGGGGACCAGACCCCAATACATGAATCCTTGGGGGACACACTCAACCTATATTCAACCACAGCAAATATGCAAAACACCTGAAACTTAGGAGGGAAATTATTTTATCATTAATTTAAATTAATGTCTTATTTCTCTTTGCCAGAAAATACAACAGGAAGGACACAGTATTTGGTTGGTCCATATTTGAAATAAAATTGGGTTGTATTTTTGCAACAACTTTAAAGATAGAGATTGTTATGAAGCTGGCATTTCTCATATGTTCCTGGGTGTAAAGATCCCTTTGGAATCTGATTTGGCAGATCTGGAGCAGGGTGTTTGAACACACACCTTAGGGTATTTTTATTCACACCATTTGAGAAAATTGCTATAAACTCAAATGATGCTTGAAACGGTCAACAATTGTGTATCTGTTTCATGAAAAGAATAAATTTATATCAGCCCCTTAGTAATTGATACACATTGATTGATTGGCATGAAGAGTGGGGGCAATAGACAAGTTGCACCTCTACCCAGCTAGGGTTGGGTCAGAGCAGCTACAGTGGTGGGTCCTGTGTCTCCACACGATCTCTGGATACCATCTTTTAATGAACTGAAATCCAAAACTTCAATTTATTTCAAAGCTATCGAATGTGGTTATTAGGAGCCTAGTTATATCTTAGGCCCTGAATGGAGATCTCAGAGTTCTCTTACAACAGGCAAGAGGACCAAGCAAAGAATTCCAAGCACTTCACTATGATAACCACCAACCTCAGAGCCTCCAAGGAGTGAATGTCCGTGGACTGGAAGGCTTTGAAATGCTAAAGAATGGCTTCAACTTCAGGCATAGTTATCCGTGAAGAGTTTGACTTTTACAACATTGGGATCCTCAGAATGGAAGGTCTTTCACTTGGCATTGATTTCCTTTTCACTCATCAGTCCACAGTGAAAGGTTTTCATGAGGCACAGGCTGGGATTAGACCAAGATGAAAGTAAATCAAGAGATAACAGAGGAAGGGAGAAGAATAGAGAATACTCAGCTTAGCAGCAACTCTTGAGAGAGATTTCCAAGTGAAAGCATTTGTAGTTTTAATAGCAGACTTGAAATTTAAGCTCAGTCTATTTCTGGACAACAAAAGAACTGTCTTTTGCGATATTCAGTGTATCTAACTATTCAGATAGATTCACAGGTAGTAGACAACACCTAGGATGTTCCATAGGGTTTCTTTTTCTATATTTCCAAGAGAATTACAGAAAAGCAACAGTACACTATCTGCTCCACCCTTGAAATCAAGTTCAGAAATCCAGCAGGCTGGGTTTTGATCTTTTGTATTTGGAACTGAAAGAAAAGCCCACAGAACAAGGACATATGTTTTTGAGTTGCACATACCACTTTATAGTGTACACTTCTTGACATTACTACTCATTAAAAATATTCCTTCATCTCTCAGTCACAAAGTGAATGGTGTTTTCTCCAATAGACACCATTATGTTACCTTTAAAAATTAGAGGCCTCCCCATCCCACTGGACAAATGTTTGAGAACCAAAAAAAAAAAAAAAAAAAAAGCCAAATCTAACCATGGTCTTACTTTATCAAAAGTGTTTTAAAATATCAGTGGTACTGATGTCAATCTTTAGCAAACACACATATGAGATCTGATTGTTACAGAAGCATATACTGAGAAAAGTCAAGGTGAGCAGAGATGTTGTCATGGGGACTCAAGTCCATAGGTAAGTGAGATCAAAACCCTTAGATGTTAAGTTCACCAGCTGACTGCCCATACCTCCACATCTCATGATAACATTAATGAAGTAAAAGAAATGTATTTCTCTGTGATTGAAAAAAGATTATAAAAGAAAAGTGACCCATTGTTGCTGATAGAGGTAATGAGAAGGCAGTTATAATTCTTAACTGGAAAATAGAAGGTTGGGGTAAGTCAAGCAGTGGGATGTGAAATTCAGCAATGATCTGGTTCTCTGAGCATAAACAATCCACCATATACTGTCCACAGAAAGGAGAGAAATTTTCTTTGTAAAAATAGTTTCAGCCGATGTCTTAGCTAGCATAAAAATTGCTCAAGTGAGAGATAAAATTTTAGCAGAATTTGAAAAGACAATTTGTGGTTTAATGATAATGCACAAGAAGCCTATGCCTGTACAGAAAACTGATTTGGATGAAATGCAGAAATTTCCATAATTAAGATCATGGGGATTTGTGAAAAACTAGATATTTATCTTTCAATGGATTAGATATCTATATCTGTACCATCTATTTCTATCTGCTTGCTTAACTGTATGTCTACATGTATGTTTCTGTCATTAATGCAATGAAAGCAGTTAGATACTTACTACCTAGCTGTCATCTATCACATATGTATCTATTATCTACCCATCCATTTAATCATTGTCATTCTTTTAAAAAAAGCAAGAGTTATATGTGTCAGACACTGTGCTAGGAAAATGGATAGAAACTTCAAGGGGTATAGATTCTGAAAGGAGGAAGTCTAAGACATATCACCTATGGGATAAGGGCAGCCCTGGTTCAGAATTGAGAAAAAAAATAAACCTTACAGTTTACCTCTTATTATCCACTTTCCCCTAACTTTACTCTTCCTCATTAAGCAGTCTGACAGGTAGGAACATCCATCCATTCAATCTTATCTATCATTTGACTATTTGTTCTGCCCCAGTGTTTTTCAAACACTCCTTGATTAATTAGCCCTACAAATTATATATCATATGGCAGCTAGTCAACAAGGAATAAGAACTTACATAGGACTGAAAATAGTGGTAGTTCTCTGTGCCTTCCCATGGGATTCTGGTGACTTGAGAACAAGTACTAGGGCTTATTTTCTGTTGCAGAATGTGCTTTCCACATGGGTGGGAGGACCAACATGGGTGTTGGTGGTTAGGTGTCTTCAGAATGAGGATCAAGTTCGCTTTCTATCTTTTAGAAAAGATAGAAAGTCTTAATATAAACCTATTGCTCCTCTCTCTCTCTCTCTCTCTCTCTCTCTCTCTCTCTCTCTCTCTCTCTCTCTCTCTCTCTCTCTCTCTCGGCAGTGCTAGGGATTGAACCCAGGGACTTGTACATTTTAGGCAAGCACTCTACCACCGAGCTATGCTCTCAGCCCTTATTCCATTCTTTAGCTCCTTTTTCTACACTAACAATAATAGCAAACACTTATGAAACAGTTATTAAAGGGCCTTTTCTATGTTAATGTGTTTATTATTTGCAACTACCTGAGGAGGTACGTAGTAGTATTACCCCCACTTTGCAGATGAGGAAAAGGGGCCCAAAGGGATTAAATAAATTCTCAAAATCACACAGCTAGTGTGATTGGATTCCAAATCACAAGGTCTAGCCCTGCTCTGCCTCAGTCACTTACTATACTGTCTCTTGCACCAAGGGGAAATGACTTAGCTGTCAGCTCCTCAACGTTGCAGGAGACAGGAAACTCAAGGCAGTCTTCCTCCACCAGACTTCCTATTGCCTGTCCTTCTCCATGTCATTTGATTGACCCTTGTGAAAAAGGGCAAATACCACTAAGTTTCAGAGCACACCTCAGTGAGTACTAGAAGAATTCTGAGTAACATTTCCATAGTGCTCTGGTTGTGGTCCTGGCTCCGCGTCCCTTGGATGCAATGAAGATAACAGAGGTAATAAAAGGTCTTCACAGGAAGAGATGTGTTCTCTTAGAAATCTCTCCCTTACTCTGCCACAGTAGGTCATGGATTACCGCCTGGTGAGCAGAAGCCAGGGAAGCTGTTTGGCTATTAGAGGTTTCTGTCTCCCTGTCCCACAGCGATGAGCAGCAGGTACAGCGCTTACTATACTTACTATACTGTCTCTTACTATACTGTCTCTTGCACCAAGGTAACCAGTTGGGGGAAATGACTTAGCTGTCAGCTCCTCAACATTGCAGGAGACAGGAAACGCAATGGAGGGTCTGGGCAAATCCAGGACAGGTGCCAGGCCACTTCTTCCCCAACTGGGCAGCTCGAAGTGCTGTTCACTCTCTCCTTTTGACACAGTAATAAATATATCAGAAATAAAAATCAAAGTGTCAGCTCACAAAAGGGTAAGTCAGCTCTGTGTACTCTTGACCTTTTTATCCCTGGTGCAAAAGAGTGTTTGAAACTATTTTAAGTTGTTGAAAGAAGATTACACCTGGAGACAGGTTACAGCAGCCATGGCTGGGCTGGGGGGACAAAAGTTCAGGGGAGTGACTAAGGTTCCAGGAGTTTGCTGACCTATTTCTACCAACTTTGCGAAGCAAGACCCTCACCCTTGGTGTGGTTAGAGGACAATTGGAGATGCCTGTGACAAACGTCCCCCTGAGTCTGGAATTTGCTTCTCTGCTGTTTGCACAGGTGGTCACATTTGGGAGTGTGGTGGTCATGCTGTCCTAAGCCCCGGGAAAGCAGGAGAAGGTCCTACCCTCCTGATGTATGATATCTGCTCCCCCATTTCCTGTCCTTTGGGACCTCAAAGAGTACATTCTTATGGGGAGAATTCAGTCCAAAATGTGGTTGTGAATATTTTTGTCCTAGCTGGGCTGGATCTGAGAGTGTAAGGTGCCCCACTTAGATTCACAGGACTAGGTCACTACTGGATTTCACATCCCACTGCTTCATGTACCTTAAACTTCTGTTTTCTGGTTAAGAATAGTAGCTGTTCTTGGCCACTCCTTTTTCTTTGTTTCTTCAGCAAGGGAATCCCCCCCCCCCTTTTTTCTTTGATTTTCTTCATTTTCCTAATTAGAACAGGTTCTTAGGAAATAATTTAACCTTGGGCAAACTAAAAAAGATATCTGTTTATGTGTCTTTTTTTTAATCATGTGTGTGTGTGTGTGTGTGTGTGTGTGTGTGTGTGTGTGTGTGTGTGAGAGAGAGAGAGAGAGAGAGAGAGAGAGAGAGACAGACAGACAGACAGACAGACAGACTGGGGATTGAACTCAGGAGCATTCTACCTCTGAGTTACACCCCCTAGCCCTATTTTATTTTGAAACGGAGTCTTGCTAGGTTAATGGGAGTTTCACTAATTGCTGAGGCTGTCCTCAAACATGCAATCTTCCTGTCTCAGACTCCCAAGTGCTGGGGTTACACGCCTGAGCCACCATGCTCGACTCTGTTTATGTGTCTTACCCTCCATCGAATTGTACCTTCCCCAAGAGAATGGCTCTGTGACATAGAGACCAGAACTCAAGGACAGTCCACTGTGTAATGAACATTCAGGCCACTTTCCTCTGTTGGAAACCAGTCACATCACAGCCACCCCTTTTGATGACTGCAGTGACCTTCTTAATTCTTGGTGCCATTTTGATAAGCATGAGGCCCTGCTTTACCATGTCCTAGCCTTGTGACACTGGGTAAGTTTCTTAACCTCTTCATTCCTTAGTGTCCTCATTTTTTAAAATGGTTTTGATGAGAGGACCTACTTAATTTGGCTGTTGGAAAGGGACAATCCATGTGACATCCATGTCACTTGGCTTATTGTAAACCCTCAATACATATTACCTCTTGCTCCTGGCTTACAACTCATGTTCTCTATGGATGCCCAGCTGAGTTCCTCTCTTTTTGCTGAAGAACAACCTGATGTTCAGTACATTCTCAGAGCAGAGGTGACTCCTCTGTTCCTTGTGTAGACCAAGACACTTGGTTCTCAGGCTGCCATGTCTGAAATTGTGATGGTCCAGCTCCACTTACCTTTGAGGTATGATGAACCACCCCAAACTCAGAAGCATAAAACTGTAACCACTGTTGCAGTTCTGTAGGGCAGCAATTGAACGAGGGCCAAGTGGAATGAACTGTCCGCTCTACAATGCTGGGTTCTCAGCTGGGAAGACTTGCGCGGCTGGGGGATTGTATCACTTGTCTCTTTGGGCCCTGGACAGGTGTACAGATTCCCCTTGACTTACGGTGGGGTGATGCCCTCAGTAAGTCCAATGTCAGTTGAAAGTGTCGTAGGTCCAAGATGCACATAATACACCTAACCTACCAGCATCTCAGCTTAGCAAGGCAGTGCGCTGTGGAGTATCATCATTTCTCTTCGTGACTGCATAGCTGACTGAGCTCTGTAGCCGGCTGTGCTGCCGGGCATCTCCAGAGAGTACTAGCCTGGGAAAAGATCCAAATTCCAAATTCAAAGTACAGTTTCTGCCGGATACATATCATTTTCACACCATTGTAAAGTTGAAATATTGTAAGTTGAGTCATTGCAAGTTGAGGACCATCTGTATCCCTCTCCCAGAGATGCCTTAACAATATAGTACAAACAATAGAAATATATTTTCTCACAGTTCTGGAGGCCAGAGATCCAAAATCAAGGTGTCAGCAGGGCTGCGCCCCTCCAAAGCCTCCAAAGGAGGTCCCTTCCTTGCCTCTTCTACCTCTCAGCAGCATCAGGTGTTCCTTGGCTTGTCTCTGTCTTCATATGGCTATCTTTTCTATCTATGTCTTCACTTAACATGTCTTTCATAGAAGGACACATAAAGGCCCAGCTACAGCGACACAATCGCATCTTAACTAATTATATTGGCAGTGACTCTGTTTCCAAATAAGGCCACATGCTGAGGTACTGGGGTATTAGACGTCAACATTGATGACATTGGGGGTTAGACTTCAACAGAGCTTTTGATGGGACACAGTGTAAACTGTAACAGCTGGGATGACTCAAAGACCAGGCTTAGCTGGGACCGAAGCCTGGGAGAGGTCATGCGTATACCTGCTGGGCATCCTAGCCTGGTGGCTGGGTTCTGAGAAGGAGCATCCTGAAGGCAAGTATTCCCAGAGAACTAGATGGAGCTGCACAGGCCTTCCAGAGGCAGGCCTGATGCCCAGCACCATTTCTACTGCATTCAATTGGTGAAATAGTCATAAGCCACCCACATTCTCCCTTTTAGTAGGAGGCAAGTTAAATATATTTTCTTAAATTTTTATAGTACTAGGGATTGAACCCGGGAATGTTCTATCTACCTCTGAGCTAACCCTCAGTCCTATTTTATTTTTTATTTTGAAGCAGGGTCCCACAAAGTTGCTGAGAATTAAAGATTCGAGGGCCATTTTTAATCCCCTTCTTTCCTCTCTTACCCATGGTCTGGGAACAGTTTTTCTGGATTTCCTCCTTTCGATTTCTCTATAGAAATATGGAAGGCAGCATCTCCTCTGAGGAAGTAGAAAGGTTCTTCTCCCTCACATGCCTCAAACACATTTTTCAGTGTCATGTTGAAGACAGGATCCTGGACGGAACCGGTAGATCTTTGTATTTTAATTTTCAAATCATCTGAGAACTTTAAGCAGAAAAAAAATAGTCTGGGGAAAAAAATCCGAGCTGAAAATAGACAACCTGACTGAGGTGACTACAAGCTGTTGCTGGGAGGCAGGAAACAGCTGTCAGGTGAGAATGCAGTGATCCCACACCTGCAGGAATCAAAGTCCTGGCATGAGCCTCGTCCTGGCTGCTTGATTTTAGGGAACGAACTGCCAAAATATTGTGGAGCCACGATGTAATTGTCAAGCCACGATGTGGCTGTCAAACCGTCTTATTATTATTTTTTTTCTTTTGATAGATTCCTAAATATATTCAACACATACTTCCTTACTGAGCTTTTTGTGGTGGGGCCTGGAGAATGATTTCAGGTCAGATACTACTAAAAAATGTGACTTGCTTCATATTTACCCAAACCATGGTAAATCAAGAGTTTCATAACAGCACTTTTAGAAATTGTCTTAAAGGGGAAGGTACCAAGGTGCCCATGGACAGCAAAACGAACACCTTGTGGTATACACAGTGGGGAGAAAGATCGGCCCCTTCGTGCAACTATGTGATGAATCTTACAAATAATGCCGAGGGGAATAATATAGACAAAAGAGAACATATTGTACCATTTTAGTTATATAAGGTACAAGCACAGAAAATCTTATCTGTGCTGTTGTAAGGCCAGAATATAGTTACTCTCCGGGGGAAGAGTGGCTGGAGGAGGGAGGGGGAGCGACTTCTGGTGACTTTCTATTTTGGGACCTGGGTGCTGGTTGCATGGGTGTATTCAGTGTGTAAGGCTGTACACTTGTGACATGTGCATTCTTCTCTAAGTATATTTTGCTTCAGCTAAAAAGATCAAAATAAAGTGCTTACACTCAAGTAATTTCCAGGCAGAAAAAAAGTATTATTCAGAGAAAACAATAAGAACTTGTGTCATTGAGATTTATAGTTCCCATACCCAAATGACCAATTTTTTTGACCTTTCTGATATTAAAGCTGCTTCCTTCCTTCCTTCTTTCCTTCCTTCCTTCCTTCCTTCCTTCCTTCCTTCCTTCCTTCCTTCCTTCCTTCCTTCCTTCCCTTCTTTCTATACAATGCTGGTGATTGAACCAGGGCCTTGCACATGCATGGATTTTCATTTTTCAAAAACAATAGAGTGGGTACCATTACCTAGATCTCAAAAAAAGTCATTCAACTCCAACCCTTGCTTAAGGGGAGAAAGGGGACTTCTGCCTCCAAATGTGTGTGTGTGTGTGTGTGTGTGTGTGTGTGTGTGTGTGTGTGTGTGTGTGTTTGATTCTGGGAATTGAATTCAGGAGCATTCTACCTCTGAGCTACACCCCCCCAGATCTATTTTATTTTTTTATTTTGAAACAGGGTCTTACTCAGTTGCCGAGGGTCTTGCTAAGTTGCTAAAACTGGCCTTGAACCTTGTGATCCTCCTGTCTCAGCCTTCCAAGTACTGGGATTACAGGCATGCACCATCACGACCAGCTGGAATCACAAATTGCTTGCTCCATCTTTTTGAAGGAACCCAGGACTGCAAAACAGGAGAATCCTATACATCAGCTGGGAACAGGAAAGATGAGGGAGGAAGCTTCTTTGGGGCTGGATCTTCCAGGATTCCAGAAGTTTTTCCGCCTTCCATTGCTCACTCCTATTACTCATTTCCTATGTCTCCAGGACATGAGCATGGAATTCTGAGGAAATTCTTTCCCTTTTTGGTGACTTTCCTGTTTTACTTCTTTCACTGGGACCAATGGCCACCTGGCTTGTGGGTTCTTGGTCTTTTTGACACTTCGCCCTCATCAGGTTTCACTGAGGCTCATTTGCTCAAGGACCTTAGAGACGTTGGGCATCTAGACAGCCCCTTTCCCTTGCCTTGCAAGAAGTAAGAGCTGCCAGGGAAGATGCTTCTGATATACAGCGTGTTTATAGATGGGGTCATTTTGTTAAAGTGGCAGCAACTACCTTGGGAAAAGACTGTGTCACTTGTATTGATTCAAAAGAGCACCCAATGCAGGGAAAAAGTAGCCATAAACCAAGGTCTGAGCTGAGCAATTCCTTGAACGCACCCATAGGAAATGTTCTCCTCGGCACCGTGTACATCACTGAACAGCCCTCACTTCCCCTGTATCAGCCCCGAGGCTTCTGAAAACCTTCCCAGCTCTTCTCCATTCCTCACTTGTGTTTGCTTCTCTGTTCTAAGAGCAGCGATTTCACTACAAACTGAGGCACTGTCTGAGTGAGCAGACTGGTTACTAACAGGAAAACTGGCAGTGGCAGCTTTTCAGGTTCTGATGGGAGAAAAGGGATGTCTTCACATCACAATGTTCTCCCTCCCAGTGGAGCATACTACACAGAGAGAGATGGAGAGACAGATAGAGATAGAAAGATAGGGGGGGGGGGGGGAGGAGAGAGAGAGAGAGAGAGAGAGAGAGTTCTCAGACTGTGGTGCACAGTGTCGAAGCTACTAAATTATGAGAAATACATATTTTCAACAGCTTAAAGGCCACAGATATCATCTTTGTCTCTGGCATGAGCAATTTAGACAGGATCCAGAAACTCCAGCCTGTAATTCATAGTTCCATCAAACACTCAGCAGAGGAAACAATAAGTATTTGACTGTAGTATTAGCTATGGAATCTTTCTTACTAGTTATATGATTTTATTAGTTCAGCTAATTTCTTTAGATTTATAGGAACACCAGAGATACTTTGAATTAGAAGGGTCCTAATCCAGTCCCATGTAAAGATAATGCAGTCCCATGCTCTTATTTAAATTTTTAAAAAATTAAACAACAATAACAATAGTAAACAAACAAATTGGGGCCTGAAGAGAGTAAGTCACTTATCTGAAGTATTCCTTCAGCAACAGAGCTGGGACTGGTGCTGGGTCTTACTGCCCTCAGCCTGCTAAGGACCCTATTCACAGAACCACTTTGATGACCCACTTCCTGTAGGAGTCTTGAGAGTCAGAATGATGGGAGAAAAAGAAAAGAGTCAGAATGATGAGAGGCACATGTCTCTAGGATAAGAACAAATTGGGGAATGATCAGGAAAGAAATAAGATGAGTCAAATGTCTTTTTCCTCTTGTCCTCTTCTTTCCATGAATCCAGGATGCTGAATCATTCCCAGCATCCATGTGTGCCTAGAACTCAAAACACCAATGACTTCTAAGGAGTCTGTTTCAGTCTCAATGGCTCTGGAGGAGCTGGCCATGCCCTGAGCCATTCCTGCTACATGGAGTAGTAGGGGGCTTAGGGAGCATCTGTAAACGGGGGCTGCTTTGAGTTAACCCCAGATATTCTGTTCCTCATGGGTTGCCCCCCACGGCCACACCCCCAGTGCTACCCTAAGTCTGCACCATGATTCCCAAATACCCAAGAGAGTCCAAATGTCCTCCTTTCCCCCGGTAGTCCTTCTGATACTGGAAGATCTAAGATGGAGGCCTTCATGGGTTTTGAATTCATGAGTTTTGAATCTATATCTAGAAGATTTGGGTCTTAGAGATTATAATATTCACCTATGTAAATTGCATTCCAACGGCATTTTTATCCATAGAAGACATCCACAGTGAGACTAAGAAAAAACTTCCATCTTCTGAGCTATAGATGTTCAGAGTTTTGCCAGGAAGGATTTACATCTAACGGTGATGGTGTGCAGAAAGTCAGAGGTAACACTGTATGCCACCCACAACATTTCAGATGAATTGGCAGTTCTGCGTTTCCCATTCTACCTGATAAATACAGCTGCAACAGAGACCAATCCTAGGAATCTTGTGGATGCTTTAGAGAGATGTGAGATGTCAGAAATCCAGGATTCTCTGTTTGCTTACATATGTATTCTCAATGTCCAATTTATTCAGCACTTACTGGAGACTCTTGGATAAAGATAATATATGAACTTTTATTAAGTTCCTCCTCCATGCCAAACACTTGTGTTCCACTCAAAATACTGTTGTGGGTTAGGTTTCTTGCTTACAGACTCTGAAATTGTGGCTCAGAGAGGTTAGGCAAGTTGTCCAAAATATATAGCTGACTCAGAACCAACTCAACCTTAGAACATGTGATTTGGACTTCCGGGGACTACCCTTGCTGACTCTGAGAGTGTTCCCTCAACCACTGAGATTGTTGACCAGCAATGTGTGGTTATTTTACCTAAAAGAGCCCACCAAAGCCCAAATCTTTGATTTGGCCAACCTTCTAATTTAACCATACTCAAAATATGATCAATGCAGTGCCATTTAAAGTCTACCTAGAAGTGCATAAGTTTGACAACAGATTTACCTTCATTGTTTGGTTGAAAATAACTTTAAAATTACTTTTTGTTCTCTGGGCTCATACCAGTTTTGATAAGAAGTAGTCTGGATGAAAGACAGAGGTCAGTCTGGGATGACTAGGGGCCACAACCCTAAAGAGTCAAATGTGGGAAACAGCAAAGAGCAAACATCAGTGACTAAAACTCTAAGTGGAAAAAAGCAGAAAGCGCACAACAGTCACTCCACAGAAAAATCACGGTCTTTCAGGGACACATAGTCTTATGCTTATGAGAACAAGCTTTGGAATCTGAGAAAGTTGGTTTTAAACTAGGCTCCACCTGTCATGTACAAACTACAAGTGACTGAGAAGGAAGTTTAACCTGAAATAAACCTCAATTTCCTTCTCTGCAAAATAGGAAGGTAATAATATCTCCCTCATAGGATCATTGGGCAGCATAAATGCCCTCTGCACAGGGGCACATGGAAAGTGCATCATAAGTGACAGCTGTTGTTATAATCACTGCATGTGATATATGATGATATGCAAAATATCATAGCTTTACGACACTTTCACTCAATAAGTTGATATCAGACAAGTTAAGGGCTTTCCTGGATTAAACATCTGATTAGGTTTAGGCTGATTGACCTTCACACTTCATTCTAACTCTAAGGGTCTGTGACTTTTATACTCCTTTGTAGGGGTTCAATGCTAATTCTAAGCAAGATCTGGTGACATATTATTCTTAATGAAGTGGAACATTAGCGAATAGATAAATAAAATGTAACTGAGAAGGAAAGACCATAGATTGAACACATGCTCTAGTCTCCACTCATGTTCAAAATGCCACAGTAAAGGAATTTAAAATATATGAAGTTACAAGAACAAGAGAAAGGGAGAGGTGATGGTAGAGAAAATAAAAAATTTGGAAGCTGGAAAGCAAATAGAGGGTTGGCAACATTCTTAGCAGACCAGGGGAGTTAAAAGCTGCATTTCTGCACAGCAGAAAAGCCAGCAAGAAGGAATAAAAGAAAATCCAGCTAATTTTGATGTGGCATGGCCTGGGCATCAGCTAATCTCTGGTGAGGGCTCTTAGCTCCATCACATCATGGCGGGGTACATGGATGAAGAAGCGATCACTTCGCACAACAAGACACAGGCGCAGGAGTCACGGCTCTGGGTAGGATGTCTCCTATGGTTCCTATGGCTTGGATATGGTTGGAGTGGGTCTGCTAGTGACTTATGAACCTCCCACTAGGTCCAGCTCTTAAAGGTTCTGTCACCTTTTATATTACCACACTGGGGACCAAGGTTCTACCACAAGATCCTTAAGGCAGCTTTCATGGGATGCCCAAGATTTTATGGAAGGGTTATTAAGAAAAGAGCAAGACTAGTTCCACCCAGCTCTTTGGCTTCCCATTTTGCAATGTGAGCTCTTCATACATGTGCCGCTCCCATGATGTGCTGTAACCAAGAGGGCCCTCACCAGAGCTTGGCAGATGCTGGTGCTATGTCCTTGAACCTCCAAAACTGTGAGCTAAATGAGCTCTTATAAAAGTTAGCCTGCCTCAGATATTTTGTTATAGTAACAAAAATGGACTAATGAAAATATATACTTTCTTTTCTCTAATGCCCTTTTTCTCATTTGTTCTGTCTCTTTTGCCTAGTGAACTTCTACTCATTTTTCAAGGCCCAGAACTATTATTTCTTGAAAAACTGAGATATAAAAATACTTAAAACCTTTGGTGTATGAATGTGTGTATTGGAGTAAGCCTTTTTTCTTTAACATGCAATTGAGTGGGTACCATTCCCCAATCTATATAACAGCTTCTCCCTTAAATATTTCTGAGAATGCTCAGAGAGCACTCCCATGTCACCCAAGTCCACCCCATCTATCACACAAGCCTTCTTGCTCTGGTCTGCTACTCCTAGCTTCTTATAAGAACTTTTCTGATGGGGTCACAACCTTTTTTACTTCACTTTACTTCAAATCATGGATACAGTACCTTCTCTTTATTTTCTAATGCTTATTATACAACATGGGATAATGGCATATAACAAATCTTACTATAAAGAATATCAAAAGCTAAAGCAAGATATTATAGATTACTGTTCCCAGATTCTGTCATCTGTCTCTTTGAAGATAACCCTTTACTTGTTCTCTCTCTTCTCTGGCCCCTTTCTCCTGTCACTGGAACAAGGGCCTGCTTGCCTCCATGTTTGGAAGTCTTCTTCATCTTATCCTCCCCAAATCAACAGTCAAAATAAGGAAAGTCCTGTTTACAACATAACAATCGACAGTATAATTGATGCACCTTGTACAGTCTGAAGATAGAATTTGTCCTTGTTAGAGTAGTGAGCATTCCCCATACGAAGCATCTCAATACAGTTGGAACACTCCTTCTATTCAGGGCTTCTGCGAGGCGAGTAAGTAGGTGCTTCTATATATGCACAACTGAAAAAGACTCACCAAAACCAACTGCCAAGAATAAATGTTGGAGAGCCTACCCCCAAGGATGCATTCTAAATTCTGCCCAAGGAGCAGATGCTTCCAACAATTCCCTAAAATAAGTTTCTTTTTCAACCCCAGATATATAAAGAATGATACACAATCTCTAGCAACAAGATATTCTTTTTCTCTCTCTCTCTCCCTTCCTCCCTCCCTCTCTTATCAGATGGCTTCCCATTATACTTCTTTTCTGATTTCCCTAGACAGTATTTGTTGCTCCCTTATTGGTGTTCCTGTTCTGGTATGTTTATACAAAAAGCAATGAGATTATAGCTCTTACCACAGTGTGCAATTGCTGTTTGTAATAGGATGATCTATCCTGGTAGGCTGTGAGCTATTTGAGGGCAAAGATTGTTGTATTCATGTTTATATTCCTGGCACATAGTAGGCATGCAGTAATGCTACTGCTGAATTGAATGTCCATGGCAAAAGAACAAAATACTTCTCCTCAGTCCACATTTGTTTCCTAGGATCCATTCCAATATTCTTTCAATTCAAAACTATGATTTAAAAGATAAGCAGAGTGTGAATTGAACTGATTTTGTTTTTACCAAAATATCTTGTCTTTAAAGGTAGAATCAAAATCAACCACCTTCCAAGGTGGAAATTTTGTCCCATATCTTCTTAAGTGTGCAATTAAATGTGCACTATGATCAGAGAGGACCTAAGAAAATAAATAAAAATTCAACTCTACTACTGCAGTGAGTGAGGAGGGGAATGACGACAGATATCATTATCATCCTGATATTTTTAGAAGTTCTTTGGTGACAGGTCAGGTTTTTGAGAATTGGAAAATGATAAAAATAATCTTGTTATTCCACAAAGGAAGATCTATATATATCAGGCCGATTTTGAGTACTGGTTGAAAATGTTGAGAAAATATTTTTAAGTGTTAGTGAAATGATAAGCTCTGGGGGCAGCCTTGTTTTATAAAAGATTTATCTTAGCCGGGTGTGGTGGGGCACCCCTGTAATTCTAGTACTTGGGAGGCTGAGACAGGAGGATGAAGGTTCGAGGACAGCCTTAGCAAATAGTGAGACTCTCATCAACTTAGCAAGACCCTGTTTCAAAATAAAAATAAAATAGGGCTGGGGTGTAGCTCAGAGGTAGAAAGCCCCTGGGCTCAATTCCTAGTACCATACACATACACACACACACACACACACACACACACACACACATACACACACACACACACACACACAAGATCACAAAAGATTTATATTTGGGGGAGTTGAGAGATTTTTACTGATGTGGGCAAGAAGCCGCAGTAATTGCATACAGGGTTTTGTTGCGTAAATTTTCAAGAGAAAGATCCATGTGGAAGAACTTTATGAGATGTGCAGAAAAACAAAAGTTGCTGGTGAAGACTTGAGAGGTGCTTAGAAAATCATTCTGCCCCTGCAAAATGACCATGCCATTCAGATCTTTTGTGTGTGTGTGTGTGTGTGTGTGTGTGTGTGTGTGTGGTACTGGGGATTGAACTCAGGGACATTCTACCTCTGAGCTATACCCCCAGCCCTATTTTTTATTCTTTATTTTGAAACCGAGTCTCACTAAGTTGCGGAGTGTCTCACTAGGTTGCTGAGGCTGGCCACGAACCCGGATCCTCCAGTCTCAGCCTCCCAAATGCTGGGATTACAAGCGTGCGCCACCACGCCTGGCTCCATTCAGATCTTACAGGACCCTGGGCCTTCCTCGCCTTGAGAACGTAGGGTTCTTCTGCTTTTTTAAAGTATACTTTTATTGGTGCGTTGTAACTCTACATCGTAATGGAGTATAGCGTGATAGGAACATACACACATGCACACAGCATCTGGTGCGCTTCCCTGCAGATCCTCTCCACTCGCTTCCCATCCCTGTGCATACACTGAGATTGGCAGAGATAATTTCGCATCTGTACATAGCATTATTTGAACTGTTGCCTTCACCACGTCTCCGCCCCCTCCCTCCTCTGAACCCCTTCCATCGCTCACTGGAGTCTCTTCTTTATCAGAAGTCATTTTTGTTACTCATTTTGTCTCTAGCTTCCACATATGAAAGAAAACATACAGCTGTTCACTTTCTGAGAATGCAGGATTCTGTAGGATTCTTTTCTAACTTCCATTGGTAGCTATTGCTAAGAGGCCCCATAGCTATGTGTGTGTGTGGGGGGGGCCTTTGAATTTCAAGCAGAAACAACCCTTTGTTTATCTGAGATGCTTGCTTTTTTATATACTCAGCCATCTGACTCTTTTAATTGTTTAGGATTAGTCATAAGTTAAGTAGGACAGGGAAGATGTAATAAATAGATTATTGTAAATCCATTCAAGAAATTTAGGCTAAATTTGTATATCCAACCCAATAAAAAGAAGTCTATGTATGTATTTATTTATTTATTTTAATTATAATTTTTTATTGTAGTAATTCGTGCAATATAGCATACATCTTTGTTAAGTACTAGTTGTTAACAACATATTTGCACACAATTCTCATTTGACCCCTTCCCCAATTCCCACCCCATTCCCTCCCCCTCCCTCCCCCTCAGGTTCACTTCAGTGAGTGGCCTTGATATGATTGTGTAGGTACATCATGTGCTTTAGGGTGTCCCTCTGCCCCATGCAACCACTACAATTAAATCAACTTCTTTGCTTATTGAGGATCTCTCCTTTTCATCTGGAGACCCTCCTATGCCCCATCTTCT
Source organism: Graphiurus murinus (assembly GCA_004027655.1). Taxonomy (NCBI): domain Eukaryota; kingdom Metazoa; phylum Chordata; class Mammalia; order Rodentia; family Gliridae; genus Graphiurus; species Graphiurus murinus. The sequence continues at coordinate 120 of PVLC010023065.1, read as the reverse complement.
CCCTAGCATCCACATATTAGGGAGAACATATGCTTCTTAACTCTTTGTGACTGACTAATCTCACTTAACATAATGTTTTCCAGTTGCATCCATTTCCCTGCAAAGAACATGATTTTATTC
>PVLC010023064.1:0-26033 GCA_004027655.1 Graphiurus murinus | reverse complement strand
CCTTGGTTATCTAAAATAAAACACATTTGGCCCACAGAAGGAGGCAGTTATAACGAGGCAGGGGGGGTTATCAAACCGTGACATTCAGGGCAGAGCAAACTGGGAAGGAACAGGCAGAAAGGAAGTGAGCCTCTCTCTGAATGGTGGACTAATATGTCAGTCTTGGCTCTGCGGTGCACTTGGAGGTTCCGTCGCTGCTGGCTGTCATTCATCTGCGACAACTCTAGGACGTGCTGCACAGAAATTTGTCCTGGTGGGCTGGGCCACGGCAGGACTTCTCTGCCTCCCAAACATGGCGACAGCAGAGCAAAAACCTGGGTAGCCAGGGAAAGCCACAGGGAACCTCCACTCCAGTCTCATGGGAGCGAGAGGTTCCCCGGGCTAAGATGGCGCCTGCCCTCTTCCCAGATGTGCCAAGCCCGGGCTCTCACTCATTCCTGTGCATTGCAGTCAGCTTTGGCTTTTCGTGTACTTTTTTAGAATGCGACTTTTTATTTCTGGACATCTCAGATTGGATAGTGGAAAAAGAAAAAGGGAAATCAGAGCCTAAATGAAATCTCTCTGGGTTTTGTTTCGATAACTTAGGGACTAAAATATCAGCCTGTGGCAGAAAACCCTTTCCTCTGGGAGGATGCTACTTATTTTCTCTATGAAAACTTTTCTGTGTAATTTTTTTGTGTGTGTGTATGTGGCACTGGAGAGTGAACCTGGGGGCATTCTATCTCCGAGCTACACCCTTAGCCCTATTTTTATTTTTATTTTATGTTTGTTTTGAAATAGGGTCTTAATAGGTTGCTGAGAGTCTTGCTAAATCGCTGAGGCTAGTCTCAAACCTGTGATCCTCCCGTCTCAGCCTCCCAAGTACTGAGATTATAGGCATGTGCCTCCTGCAATTGCCTAGCTTTTTGTGTAATTTTAATTCCCTTGTTAGTACATTTCAGGGGCCTGTCCAGGATGTGGAAATGAAGGGAACTTGAAACCATCAGGTTGGTTTCTGGCTGCAGCTACAGTTGGAGGCTGTTTCTGGGGAGACCTGAAGTACTGGGATTTAGAGGAGGTTCACTCGCCATTTCACCTGGACTGTGCATTCTTTGAGGGCAGGGATCTCAATTCATTGGTGTCTGTTTTTCCACCAGCAACCATCAGGGTGTGCTTCACATATTGGGTGTGTGACTGCCTTTCTGGTTTCTGGTGACAGCCGTGAAGGACTCCACTTGCCCGGCTCCCTTGCAACCCGGCTGCCCTCGGCGCTCAGCCAGCTGTAGATCTGAGCACAGTGCCCCTGCTCTCCTTGGAACGCGATTGAAGGAGGCGCTTACCATGCACCTTCCTTTAGGAAATGGTGACCATGGTGTTTGGGACTGGGCTCTGCAGGGGTCCATTCTGAACTTCTTTTTGACTTGGTGCAGTAGAGAACAGGGACTCTGTGGGCTCCTCACCTTCATGGAAACGCTTAACACCTGGGTATGCTAGTCACCTGTGCCCGCGCCAGACACACACACACACACACACACACACACACACACACACACACACACACACTCCACATTCACCCAGCACACCCCCGTCTCCAGTTCTTTGAATGCAGTTGTGCCTACTTGAACAGAGAAAATAGGATGGGTGCTGAGGGAGGTCCTCAATGGATTAAAAAATAAACCTTGCTATTTTTGTGCAATAAACGCTTGAAGTCCTACTGGGGTATTAAGCTGCAGCAGGTCACCAGTCGCCAAGGCTGAGAAGCCAGGGAGGGTAGGGGATGCCAGCCTTCGCCCTTGCTTACCCCCAGCAATGGATGCTCAGTGAAGAAAGGGCAGGACTTTCTGATACTTTTTCCTACATGCTTGAGGCCCGAGCCTGAAAGACTGCTAGCAGGAGTTCTCCCAGGACCGCACTGAAGCTCGGTCCAGGAGCCCTCGGCCTTTCCTCATGAGCCGGGTAGGCTGGCTGGCCCTATGGAGCAGTGTTGTGTCTGTTGTCATGGAAACTATGGCAAAGCCACAGATCCAATAACTTCCAGTCGCAGCAGGCTTTGGGGGTGCGTGGTCCTGCCTCTGTGCAGCATTGGTCACGGTCTGGGCATCGTGCGGGTTAAGGAGCCAGCACAGTGAGTGCCCACCTGCTCCCGCTCCCCATTTGCGCCCCCTGCTGGCGGTCTGCCTCTCTTTGCCTTGCTTTTTTTTTTTCACTAGAAAAGGGCTATTCTTCAGGCTGGCCCCTTAATGGCCTGACAAGAACTCAGAGAAAACTGTAGTAGAAGACCACTCTGAAAGAGAGGGGAACGGGACTAAGGGTTCTGGCACAGCTATCAAGGGCTTCTTTGGGGGCAGACGTATCTCAACCTTAGCTGTGTGTCTCTGGGTAAGTTACTTCACTTCTCTGTGCTTCAGGACCTTTATCTGATTGTAAGGCTTGCTCGAGAGTTGTGTGAGGAGCAGGTAGCATGCTTGGCATAGCACCCTCACATGGTCTACCTGTCCTCCTGCTGCTGCAGAGACCTCGACCCTGATAAAGAGACGGCTGGCTTTCTGGTCACCAACATGGAAGGTACTGAACTTCGCAGCTCTTGGCCCCCCGCACACAGAGCCTGGCCTTTACAAAGTCTTTTGATGTGACGAGGTTCATACCCACTTGGAAGCTCACCGTAGACATTGCCTTAGCTGAAGAAAGCGTCCCAGATCAAGGAACTGGCCAACTCAGCCACTCGCTCATGGCGGAGAAAGACCAGGTGAGAACAGGGGGCCCTTGGACACCGGGATGGAGCACAGGGGTGCGGACCCTGCCCGTGGGGCCGCGCCTGCACCCGCACTGCTGACCAGGGGGCCCGCGCTCTCTCCCACCGCCCCTGTAGCTCACGTCCACTCCCTCGGCGCAGGGGCCTCGCTGACCTGCTTGCCGGATGGGGCCGCTGTCCGTGCTCCCTCCGAAGCCGAACTTGTCGCAGAAGGGAGGCGCCCAGTGGGCCTCACAGTGGCAGTTCTTCCTGTTGTTGCACACCTGGGGGCGGCAGGGACAGGGTAAGGCGGGCGCAGCGTTAGGGTGCACCGTCCGCCCGCACGGGAGGGTCTGAGCCTAGCCGGGTGCCACAGCCAGAGCCCCATCAGCACCTGCGAAGCTACGCCCCGTAGACACCACTGTAAGGATTACCCAAGTAGCACTGCCCGGGTGAGGCGGAGCTGTAACACCTGCGTGTTATGCTGTTAAGACAGCGGGGGGATTACGAAGTCTCCTCCTCTCCTCCTCTCGGTCTCCCTGGCCTTCTTTTTAAATCTAGAAAGCCCTGACTCCCACTGTGATGAGAAGCCCGTGACCAGCAGCAAGGAGGGATCTGCTTCATCACACCGCCGGGGCATTGCAGAGCCTGACAACCTCCCGGCATGCCGCTGCCTCCTTTCAGAGAGGCTCAGGGAGGCCGGTGACTCAGTCCCAGCAGGCTGGGGCGGGGAGGGAGGACTGTAGCAGGGCCCCTAGTTCCTGATGCCCGTGAAGGTACTTGGGGCTTTTGCTGACATGTCCAAACCTGCTCTGATTTCTCATCCCTGCAATGCCCACTTCCTTCTTGATGTTTCTCAGTGGCCGCTCCCCCACTCCCACCATGCACAGCATGCAGACACAGCAATGAACCCTCTTCCTTGTGACACAAGGGGACGGCTGAGTCATGGCAAGAAAAGGCACCAAGAAGGCAGGAAGGGGGCGCCCTTTGCCACTGTTGGGCCCTGAAGGAGTGTCCTGGCTGAGAGACCAGTATCTCCCATGAAGGGGCCCAGGACACCTGTCTACCTGGTGACCCAGGGTTACTGATGTGGCCTGTCCCCACGTGGCTGGGCTCACTATGGCTGTGTCTGCAATTTAACTGAATGAGTATATGGACCAAGGGAATATGAGCACGGGGATCAGAGGCTGCAGTTTCTTTCTATGACACAAAGAAAAAGCAAGTCATTCCAGCAGATTTCCAACACATTAGAAATGTGGTGACCACTGCAAAATGCCTGGGCAAAGCTGGACAGGACGAGAAGGATTATGTGCTCAGATGGCTGGCTAGTGAGGATCTCGGCTTCCCTTCCCCCACTTAAAGAAACAACTATAAACCTCAGGTGATGGATTGCTGGGTGGTTTGTACACAGAAGTCAACATATATCTACAGTCTGTAGACCAATCCAACAGGCCCTGCATCAAAATATCAGTGCCAAATGCACTCGGATGCTTTAAGGCAACGTGAAATGGGTGGTCTGTGTGATGATTCCCTGCTTTGTTTTTTGTTGTTGTTTTGTTTCTCTCTCTCTCTTTATGAATGCAACTATTTGCCTCTCATTGCTTCCAAGACGAAGGCTAGCAGTCAAGACAGCCTGAGACAAGTTGGGAAGAATGTTTCTTTTTTTTTTTGCAGTACTAGGGATTGAACTCAGGGGTGTTCTATCTTCCAGCTATACCCCCAGCCCTATTTTTTATTCTTTATTTTGAAACAGGGTCTCACTAAGTTGTGGAGTGCCTCACTAGGTAGCTGAGGCTGGCCTCGAACCCGGATCCTCCGGTCTCAGCCTCCCGAATGCTGGGATTACAAGCGTGTGCAATGTTTCTAAGAAGCCCCAACTGAGCAGGATTAATTAGCCTATGGCATGATGCTGCTAAGGAGCCACCTGCAAGACTCACGCATCTACCACCCTGCCCTCCATAGTTCCTGGCTACAACTTAGAGCCACTTGCCCCTTTTGCAGCAGAGAAATCACAGTCCTGCCACCTGCCACCCCATGGGAGGGGCCAGCGGTGAGCCTCGCCTCAGCAGGGAGGGGCCGTGGCCATGCTACTTGACACCAAGCTGTGGCCAGCTGTTCCAGAAGGTGCGGGCCTTTCCTCTCTTGTGTGTGCGTGAGGCTCTGGGGACACGAGGAAGGGAGGTGGCCAGGGCACTCCGTTCTGCTTACTGCCCAACAGTTGGTTACTGGGGTCACACCATGCCCCCTACACCACTCCTTAGGAAAACAATAGGGCTGGGCTCTCCATTCATAAAGAACCTACGCTCCAGTGAAGACGGATTCCGAGTCAGCTGAAGTCAATTAAGCGCAGTGTTGACCAGTGCACTGGAGTGGGCATTGGGCTCTGTCCTGGGTCCAGCATTGTGGTAAGTTTACAACAACCCCCAAAGTGTCACACTGCAATCAGTGGCAAGTGCCTGACAGTCTTAAGCACCGAATTTAGAACATGGTTTCTGTAGAAAGGGCTTCAGGAAAACGAATGAACCACAGGCATGGCTAATCAAGATTAATACGATTCCACTGGAAATAATTTAGCCCATCAGGAACAATAAATTACATTTTAAACAATTAGAGTCATTTTTCTCTCCTAAAGCTCCTCTGGGCTAAAATAACAGCCCGTTGCATTGGAAACCCATTGTAAGGGGTTTCAAGAACATGTGGTTCGCATGGTCTCTTGTCTTACGTTTTAATTCCTTCTGGAAGAATTTTGGTCTAGACACACACTCGGAATGACGGTAGCAACACGGGCGGGACGGATGGCCCCGCTTAAAATGCTAATGTGAAGCGAGCCATGAAGCAAGGTTAGCTGCAAAATTGCTTTGAAGAGGACAAAATTCTTAAAAGCACAGAATGTTAATTTAAAAGATAATGACTGCTCAAACCGATTTGCTTTGTTAAGTGAAGATGACATTTCTGGCGCTATGTAAAGGTCAAAGAAAATGAATGTCTTTAGAAGGAAGTATTGAGAAGAGTTACAGGTTGCAAGAACCTTTCTAAAGGGACGGTTTCTTGCTCAAGTGGCTACAGGCTGGACCAGGGCAGCCCGGCCCCTACTTACCCCCCGGCCGTGGCACTGCGTTGCACACTCGTGGACCCCGAACACACTAATGTTTTGACACCGACGATTGAGGCAGATCTGTGAGAGGAGGGAACACAGCAAAGATCTCAGGACTTCTGCTTCCCTCCCCCCATTCTGTGTATGAAAAACAGAAAGCAAAGGAAGGCTTGGCGAAGACTCTTCTTCTAGTTAACGTGGAGACAGCAACAATGGTGTCTCTTCCCTCTGATTTAGGCTCAGAACTGGGTCCTGCTGTCTGGCTCCAAATTCAGCACTTTGCCGGGCTAAGTCCAATGTGAACGGTATCAAATTCTCTTAGAATTTATGGCATTTAAAGTGGTTTTGGTGGATCCTGAAATTAGGACTGGTTTCCTCATGGTTTTGATTTAGGGCTTGCAATGAAAGGTACGTATTATGGCACTTTTTTCTCCATCAAAAGATCCAGGAGAGATGCCAGGTGTGGTGGTGCTCAACCGTAATCCCAGTAGTTGGGAGGCAAGGACAACTTAACTAGATCCTCTTTAAAAAAAAAATAGGTAAAAAGGGCTGGGGGTGTAGCTCAGAGATAGGATGCCCCAGGGGTTCAATCCTCAGTGTATATATAAAAGGGCAAGCTGGATTAATCCTGACTCTGGGGCCTATTAGACTCACAGACTCCAAGAATCTTTGAAGGGAGATATTAAAATATGGCACTTTTTCAAAATACGACTGACATGCAGTGTCATCGACGACATAAACCATCAACAGCAAGGTCCTGCTGAGGAAGCAGGCCCCCTGTGTTTATCAAGCCCTTACAGAGGCAGGATTTGCCAAATGACACCGGGCAGTTGAGAAAATGCAGCCTCATTTCAAGTATGTGCGACACACTCCAGACTCCAAGGCTCAGGTCCCTTCTCCCCTGTAAGATGTGTAACATTAGTGGAGTCTCAGGAGAAGAGGCCGATGTGTAGAATGCAGGCGCATCTTAATCAAGCAGAACCCTCCCACAGGAAGGTCACTATGTGACCCCAACAGCTCATGGAAGGGAGGATGAGTGTTCTTTGAAGAATGCACTGACTCGTGCCGCTCGAGGGACTGGTGGGACTCTTGCCAAAGGGACTGTCACATCCCAGCCAATAAAGAAAGTGTACCGAGTCGCGCGCAGAGGCGTGTGCCTGTAATCCCAGTACTTGGGAGGCTCAGACAGGGGGATCACAGATTGGAGGCCAGCCTCAGCAACTTAGCCACACCCTTAGCAATTTCAAAATTAAAAAATAAAAAAGGAATGGGGGTGTAGCTTAGAGGTAGAATGCCCCTGGGTTCAACACCCCAGTATAAAAAGAAAAAAAAGAGAGAAGAAAGAAAAAAGAAAGGAAGGAAGGAAGGAAGGAAGGAAAAGGACAGAAAGGAGGAAGGAAGGAAGGAGGAGGGAGGGAGGAAGGACCCTGGATTGTAGTGAGTAGAGCAGGACCCAGTTGGAAGCGCAGTGCATAGGAGCTGCTGTCTCCTAACTCAGGGCCGAGGCAAAGATGGGCCGTGAAGGTAAGTGGAGCCCTTGGAATTTCTGTGTCCTGATGCACCTGGTCCTGGCTGTTCAGACTATAGTTTAACAATGAGCATCACTGTAGCATCAAGAATTGGACAGAAGCTAATGTGGTTAAGGAGACACAAGAGCATGTTATGTGCTTCCTCAAGGAAACAGTGTCTGGGGCTCAGAGTGTGTGGGGATTCAGGGGCAGGGGTGCAGGGTATCCCCACCTGCCTTCCTGATTCTATAAGGAGAACAATCTGTATCTGTCTTTCCTTCTCTGCCACCTCCATGGGAGTAAGTGATTTCATGATCACTCTAAGAATGTATCCTAAAAAAGCATTTTGGAGTTGATTCATATTTTTCCTAAAACCTTTTATCAATCTGCTATCATTTCATTTAATGAGAAAGTGTGGTTAAAGCCAATGTAGCATAACCTGAAAACTTCAATTAAAATTTATTTTTAAATCTTAAAATACCTCAGGCTATGTTTCCCCTACTCTCTGAAAGGACTCCCCCTTTGCCTCTCAGCGGGTCCCCTCTCTTCCCCTCTCCTATTCCTCTCTCTCCAAGGTCTTGGAAAATAGATCTGACTTCCCATTCTGTCCAGGTGACATCAGTCCCCAAGAATTCTGTGCTCCAAACAAAACCACATTTCCGAAAGCAACATGTGATGCCACCACATTTCCTTCCTAGGTCATTTCTGGGCTGGAAACCCTCATGATGCTGAGGGTGTAGAAATGACTTTTATTCTCTCCAAAGAGCCAGAAAGATGAGCAGGACTTTCCCAGGTCTGCATCCCATTGGTCAGGCGGGGACCTGAGATTTACTGACTTTTTCTTTTAGTTGCAAATAACTGGATTCCAGAGACCACGTTCTCAGAAGTCGAGTTTTAGGGAAACAAAAGCAACCTCACACCCAGTCTTCGGATGAGCCATCTTTCAGTGGGCCCTAGACTTACATATATGGTGCGAGTGAGAATTGGGGTCTTACTTTTCCATCTGCGCACTTGGTTCCCGTAAGCACGAGCCCTGGGTCCGGCATGTCATCGCCCAGGTACACATGGGTTCCCCGGCACAGAATCCGACCTCCTTCCTGCAGTGGGATGTTGGTTTCTATGGAAACGGCATTGGTACCAATGACGGGTCGGCTGGCGCCTCCTTGACACTGGATTTTTCCACATTTAGCATCTCTGGAAGAAGAAACAACCGCAAAGAAGAGCAGTTGGGGACCAGTCCTAAGTCACGAGGGAAGACGCAGCCATGACATCGTCAGGACAACATGGATTCCATACCTCATCTCGCACTTGGCGAAGGAGCTCTTGGAGTTTTTGCCGCAGTTGCCGTAAGGGTCACCTGCAGAGTTGACTTTCTCAAAGCAGATCCCAGGGGCGGGTTTAGCACCTGGAACAGAAGCACAAGAGCAATGGTTTTGCTTTCCTCTGGGCAGGAACATCGGGTTTTGGAGTAAAGGGGAGATGCGTTTTGTGTTCAGAGAAATTGCACCCCGCACCTTGGCTGAGTCATGCTGGGAGTGGTGGGTGGAAGCCAGGAAGATCAACAGCGTGCACTTGCACACTCGACCGACTCATAGAGAAGCCAGCGTCTCATAGCTCACTCCTCCTGAGGCCTGCTCTCTAGGGCCTGGAGCGTGCACAGCCTCTCAGGAGATGAGAAGCCGGCTGTACAGCCAGATCTGACCCAGAGCAGGAAAGAGCTGGCTGGCTACGGAGAAGGGGAAGACTGCTCTCTTTAGCAACATCCCACACAATTCCGGTGAGAAAATGTGAGCGAGGTCAGGCTCCAAAGAGTAATGATGACTAACATGGAGGAGAAAGGAGAAAGAGAGAGAACAAAGGAGCCACACAGCAATCTTGTACAGTGCTTTCAGTCCCCAGAGTCCCCTGTAGGAGCAAGCGCTGGCTTCAATTAGTGCCTAATTTTGCAAGGCAGAGAATGCTCTCAGAGGGCAAGGAGTGATAAACCCTGATAGTCATAGCACACAGCATGACAGTCCCCGGCAGAGAGGGTCAAGGCAGCTGGAGAGCTCAGGAAGGGGCCACTTTCAGCACATCGTCCAGCTGGGGAAGAAGCAAGCATATAATTGGGACCTGCAGTGCCAAAGCTCTGGATGGCTCTGGAGTCCTGGGCACGGGCATATCTGTTGAAGCCTACGAGGACTTCAGGACAAGCCATGCCCTGCCCTGTGGTCATGGCCCCCTTTTCTCCCACACCAGTCCTCTTTGGGCACGTCACACATGTCACTTCTAACCACCAGACTCCAGCTTCCCTGAGCCATATCTGTCCCCTGCCCTCTTCTCCTTCCAGCTCCCGGAGGTTCCACTTGCCTTCCGAGGTGAGAACAAAATTTCAATTCCAATCAGACACTGGGCAAGGCTCCTCTTCCCTTCCCATCCTTTAACCTGTGCCTGGCTTCCCTCATCAGCTACTTGCAGATAGAGTCATCTCATTTAAAAGCTGAAACAGGCACAGCCCAACACCACCCGACTCTCGGCCCAGCTGTGGTGAGCGGTGTGCCCAGCTGCAGGTCTCTGCACCGAGCCATCCCAGTTTACAGGTCTTGCTTTCCTGCTCTTTATTTTTCAAAAGCCATTTCAGAGAGGCCTCCACAAACTCCTTCTTAAGGGACCCTGGCCCCAACTGTATGCAGTTCTCGGCCACGGGAAAAGCCTAGGCCTCCAGCCCGTCAGCCTTGCAAACTATATGGAGACCTCTCCTCTTTGCTCACAGTGGGTTGCACTGCTGACATCCTCAGCTTCTGCTGAGTATAGAACTGACTGGTCCACATGCTGCCCTCTACTTTGTTTTCATCTGCCTGGGAGCTGGCGGGTAGAAACCTGAGGTGTCAGTAGCTTGCACTCTCCCAGCCCCAACTCATGGCAAAGTCCGTGTTGCACAGCTCACTCTTGGAGAGGGAGGGATGGGGACAGTTAAGTCTCAGTGAAGCATCTGTACTTTATACTTATGTTAATCCAGTTTGATGGTACCTTTGATCAAAGTGCTTGGATCCTGATTCATACATCCTGGAAATGCTGGTACCCAGAACACAGTACAATGGTTGCTTGAGCTTTGTGGGAACCCGTGTGTTTATGGCTTGCTGGTCTGACCCTGATTCCTTTCCAAGCATCCATCCTTCTTTCTTTCCTTATCTCCCCCTTCTATCCTCCCACCATGCTGCAGACTTCAACCATACCCAGGTATTTATTTAGCAGTTACAATCTTCCAGGCACCAGGGGTAGAGTGGTGACCCTATTGGATAACACTGCTTACTTGAAAATTGCAAGGAGACATAGAAAACACCTCTGAAGTCCAATAGTAGGGGGTACCATGAAGGAAAAAATAGAGTTAAATAGAGTTGAGGACCCCAGGACACTTGTTTTTTTTTTAAAGACATGCTGGCCCACCACTCAATCCTACAAGGCGGATCACATTCCATTTTCTGCACAAAAATCCCTGGGGTATAACAGGCTAAAACAGGTAGCTTAATTTTGTGTAGCTATCAAGGGCGGGGCCACAAAAGTGAGCTGAGATCTTCCCTCAAAGACTGGTTAAAGAGGCTTCACCCTGCTAACCCTGCGGGCCTTAGTGGTAGACAAAAGAATAAATCCATCCCTGTGGACCAAGTGGCTCCAGACCCAGTCATATGGGACAGGAGGTGCTGCCGCTGCCCATGGAGGGGGCAGGAAATGGCTTCCTCCTTCTTTCCCTACTTCAGAAGACCGGGGCGAAGGAAGCCTGGGAGTTTACGGTGGACCCAGCTCCTGGGACTGGTGGCCATGTGAACTTGGTGCCGCTCTACCCCTGAGCATGATGCTGTTTTGACGCTACGTGGATTCTGATGCTCTTACTATTATAATTTCTCTCCTGGGAATCACAAAAAGAGATGGGGCTTCGTGAAGACTGTGCATAACCAGATACCTTGGGAAATGAAGAGAAAGGAAGAGAATCTCACCTGGAACCCTGGAGTTTTTGCGCACTTTGCATAGTGGAATCTCCTCAAGACAAGGGGGACATGAAAATCTGCACGTCAAAATAGCACCTGGCTCAGGGATTCCCCATCTCTCCCTTGCTCCTTCCCATGAGTGAGACTCCTCCCGAGTTCTGGCTTATCCTAGACATCCTTCTCGGCTGCTCTGACCTGCGCCTCCAGAACCTTGTCTTATTAAGTAGGCACCGAGTGCCATTGAACAAAACAGGAGACCCTCCATAAACACATTTGAGTCAACTCCTCTTCGGTCCACTGGGAACAAAGATCATCTTCCCTGTCCTTGCTCATATAACCACATGTTAATGAATGACATCTGTTGGGCACCCCACTACTATTGCACTGGGCACAGCATTCAGTACCACAGACTCTTGTCACCACCCTCTAGTGTCTACTGACCCCCATTTCACAGATTTGAACACTGAGGCTCAGAGTTTCAGCAACTTGCTGAAGATCACAATATAAGTGGCAAGGGTGGGCTGGACTCGTGGATAGAAAACTCTGCACCCAGCCATAGTTCTGTGCTCCTTTGTTTTAGAACCACCTGGTTGACAACAGATACCTGGCTCTGCCCTTCCTTCCTCTTCAGAACACACGTCCTTGAACTCCACCTGCTCCTGGACTCAGCTCTGTCTCCACCACATTCTTTTCCAAAGGATAACTCGACAGGCTCTGAGGCCAGTTTCTCCGTGCTCACACATCACGTGTGGACCACCTTGGACAATATGCCCCCTTGAGTCTGAGCACGCTCCAGAAAATTTCCTTCTGAGAAGGGGCAGTAGACAGGAGACTGTTTTATGCCTTTATGTAGAAACTACTGATTTGGTAAAGAAATAAATTCTGAATAGGAGGACTTGGAAACTTCTGGGAGAGAAGTCAATTCCTAAAGTATCAAAGCTTGGTGGAGTTTGGCCAATAAAATTCATTTTACTCTGGGGTCAGTTTGTCCAGCAGCTTGAACAACAAAGGGCCCTAATGGTTAACTTTCTGTCTTCCTCCAAGAAAATGATAATAGTCTCTAAGAGTTTTATTCTCTTGAGCTGTCACCAAAAACATGAGGGAGGAGATGCTACACCACAGCTGATATATGGTCAAGATCTGTCCTTGTCAACAGTCCACAGAGATGACCCAGCTCATTGTGATGTGAAGTGGGGATAGGATTCATCTCTCTGTAGAAGCAAAGACCAGGCTTGTGCCCCAACCCTGTCATAAACGCTGCACTCTTTTCTCTGGATAACGCCAGGAAATGTGTTACCATGGGAACTCATGGCCAACCTGAATGGACAGGTCTTTTGCATTCTTCATCCTCCAGTGCTTGAGGACTGGCAGTGCTTAGCTGTTCATCAACGCTCTGAACCTGCTGTCGTTTCAGCTGGGTGGGAGGGAGGGCGGGAAGGCAGGAGGGGATGGAGCACAGCCCGTGAGTGATGCCCGTTCTCATCCAGTAGTCTAATGTTTCCTACTCTGGGTTCTCTCGGTTGTGATGAGAAGTCCCTCATGAGAAACATGGAGGTTTAAAGGCCAAAGGGCTGAAAAGGATCAGACTTATAAGGATATAAGTAATTAAGGCTTGGGCCAGTTCACACCATGCTCCTGGTGCCCCTACCTCCATGTTTAGGTTATAGGATGTTATCTGCAGGGTTCTGGGCCACTTCCTGGGGCCAGTGAGCTCCCAGCTAGATCTCCACATGCTGGCCTTACCCCTTCTAGTGTATAGTCCGTTTATGGGAGAACCCTTGCAGTAGGAGGGGTTTTCTCTGGAGGCTTGGAGCAGTGAGTTCTGATGTGGGAGAGATTGGGTGGTTTGATACTTGTGTCTAACCACCTCTCCTGTAGCTTTTCTTCTAGTAACAAAGACCTATGAGCTCTCCATTGTAATCCTTCAGGGGAGCTAACTTTCCTACCCCATGCTAGAGAAGAATGAACTAAGATTCCATTTGGCCCAATCAGAGCGGCCCATCCCACATGTTATGTGATTGGCCCAATGGTGGGCACATGGCCAAAGCCAGGCCAATGAGTGTCTTTCCTGGACCGTGGGATGCTGTTGAGGGTCCAGGGCTGTGGTGTCCCTCAGGGCCTTTCTCTGTCTCTTCCTTTTCATGGAAGATGGGCTTGGCCTTCCCTTCTCTCCTTTCTCCTGCAGAGGTCTCCTTTCCTGTGGTTACCATGCTTGTGCTGGCCTTCTGGGATGGCCCACGGCTCCTGCTGCCTGGCTGTGGGGTTGGAATGGTGCCTCCGGCCTGCACCAAGCAGGGCAGAGCCCAGGAAGGAGCGGGGGTAAGGCCATACGTCTCCCAGAGGAAGACATTCTGCATTCTTCAGATGAAGCACTTGGTGCAAATAAAGATCTTCTCCCTGGTTATCTTTTCCGTGTCTCTGAATTTTCACTTATTTATTGACATCAAGTAAAGTATTAATATTGCTGTGCTATCTTATGTAAGGTCATGAAAAAGATAGATACTTTACTTCCTGGAAGGAGAACTCACCATGTCTTCAAAGTTTTAAGTAAGATGAGAAAACTTATAAGCAAGGAATCAAAAGAGGGGTGGGTGCTTAGGAGCGGATGCTGCTCTAATATCAAAAGAAAATATTAAAGGAAACGGACATGAAGACACTGACCTTGGGCAGCCTTCTGAGCGGCCTGGCTCTCCAGACCCCGGAGATCTCAGGATTGTGGGGAAGGGTCTCACAGAGGGTTTCTCCTGCTGTGTGCTAGCCACCAGTGTGCATTTCTCTTAGAGGCAGAATGATCAGTCATTTTAGAAGCATAAATGATCTCTGTCCACTTGTAAGATGTTACAAAGGCACACATTTGGGTGCAAAGTTGCTGCACTTAAAAAAAAAAAAATGCGTGTTTCCAAGTCTTAACAAAGATTTCAGGACTATCTCTTGGAAGGAGTTTTCTTATCGCTTCTACATTACATCAATTTAATGCCTTTGAGTTCTGAATAATGGAACATTTTTAGATGTTTTGCCATTACCAAGAGATAAAATTTAGCCTTTCAGGGGGAGTTTTGCTATCACACTACATTTTATAATTATGTCAGAAGTGATGGATTTTAATTACCAATTTTATCTTCGGAGCGATGTAACTTATATTTGTAATTGTAGTTTGGAAGTTCCCAATGTCATCATGTCTTTTGAAGGAGATGCGACGGCATTTGAATGAAGCCCATGATTATTCATCCTAATCTCTTACTTAAAATGATTCTGTTATGCAAATGTGCTTCTCCAGTTCAGTCAAATCAGCTCGTCCCTCCCTCTACTGCTCATTGTCCCAACCCATCTCTAATATCCACAGACAAAGCCAGTTCTGTGAGCATGGGGGAGGCCGGCTTGCTCTCCTGGTCTCTTGTCTGCAAAATGTCCTTTGCATTTATTATTATTAGAAAACAAACTCCAAATGAACAGATTGTATCATTTCCTCCTTAGGTGATGGGACAAAAGGCAGACTTTCCTGACTCCTAAACAATATTCATCTTGGTTAAAAAAAAAAAAAAAAAAAAAATATATATATATATATATATATTCATCTTGGTTAAAAAATATATATATATATTTTTCTTTCCCTCTGTAGCCATCGGCATCAGAGGTGATTAGTAAATGCATAGCCCCAGGTGGATTTCAGTAAACCAAGCTCATTTAAGCCAGCCTTGCAGATAAACACTGGCTATTTACCAGCCCATAAAAAATGGTCCAGCCAGCTCACACTGCGTAAATCAAATGACACCAGGTTCTGGTGAGTGAAGAAATAGATAACGCTAACATATTTCAGGACTTCCCCAAGGCAAATTGCCTGTGGCTTTGGACACGCGGTTACCACGTATCTATAAGATTAATCGCCAAGTAGTGTTCTCAGTCGTCGTGCCAGTGGTTCTGATGAACAATGCTGGCCAAAGTAAATTTGCTGCTTAAAGAGAAATCTCCAGCTGTATTTCTGCAAGAATAAAGGTCATGTCCCAACGACAGAAAATCTTTGTGGATATTAAGACTAACCAAGATGAAAAGAACTGGATGCAAGTTACACTGTTTGAACTGCGGATAACATTTCTGTCCTTGACATAGAAAGTCTTGAGATGTAAGATTTGTGGGAGAAGATCAGTGAGAAAAAAAAAAAAATCAAACTCCCAGCCAACAGGAAGATTATCAACATTATCAATAATAACAATTTGAAAAACAAGTAAATGAAGAAAAACTCCAACGGCATGCTGAAAGTGTATCGCTTTGCCAGTTAGGAATTGCAGGCATATGTTTTGGATTTTCTATCGTTTCATTTGCAGAAAGATTTGGAAGTGGAATGACTTTATTGAAATATAATGAATTGAGAAAAACCCATTTCAAAAGGGAATGGTTAGTTGGAAGGAAGGGCTTCATCCGGTCAGTGCTTGTGTAGCCAGCTCTGGGTCATGAGTCACGGACAGCCTGGAGGAGAGTTTTGGGTGACTCAACAAGTTGGCCGGGTCACCAGGGTGAGTGGCACTGGCCGTCAGGCAAGCTCTCAGTGGGTCCCAGAGCTCTGAATTCCTATGCTTCCCAGGAGACTTTGAACGACTCCACTGCAAACCTGGTCCAGGTCCCTGGGCATTCGCTGATGGGTGGGGGAACGAGACCTTGCAAACGCATTCTTGACATTAAGTCTTCCTTTCTGGACCAGGAAAAGTGAACTCAGGCTAAGCACTGTAACAAGCATTAGAATGCTCTCAACCCCATACATGTGGCTGGCCAGGGACCCGGCTGGGGAAGTCACCTCTGCTTCAGGACAGCATCTGCCCAGGATCAGTGCTTCCCAGGACCACGCCTCGGTGGAGTCATATTCTGACCCCCCTACAGAGCAAGAGCACACAGAACGGGAAGCACGTCACCTCGGCAATTATTTAGCCAATGAGAGCATGGAGTGGCAGAGGAAGATCTTGATACCCAAGCCTCAGCCAGAGCCCTACATAACAGGGCAACTGTACCTCCCTGAATCTGTCCTGCTGTCCCTGTGCTCCTCCATGTGTAGAGCATCATGAAATACCTCCCCACAGGGTAGGTAGATGACTCTCCCCATTTTACAGAAGAGGCCCAGGAAGGGTGAGCACTTTGCTGAAGGCGGTTCTGCTAGTAAGTGGTCTGTTTAATGCTAGCTCTTCCTCCCCCCCAAAAAAGAAAGGTCAACATCCTAATCTGGAACCTGGGAGTAGGTTATTTGCAAAGCACAAAGGGCCTGAAGGTGTTATTAAGTAAAGATCTTGAGATGGGGGGGGAGTATCCTGGGTGACCTGGGTGGGTTCCTAGGATCATAGGGATCCTTCTAGGAGGGAAGCAGGAGGATCAGAGTTAGAGCAAAAAGTGTGAGCACAGAAGCAGAGGTCAGAGACAGGCAGGGACTGGATGGACGATGCCGAGCCACTAGCCCTGAGGATGAGAAGGGCCTGCGTCAAGGATTGCGGTGACCTCCACACACTGGAAAAGGCAGGAAAAGGGTCGCTGCTCTACCAATCTCTTGATTTTAGCATCTCTGACCTCCAGAACTGTGGGATGACAAATCTGCGTTGTCATAAGCCACTAAGGTCATGGTCATTTCCTGTGGTAGCCACAAAAACCCCCACAGTGCTCACAGCCCTGTGGATTTGGAAGGAGGGTCACACTGCACTCGCGCTCGTGTGGGGTGGTCTCAGGCTCATCCCCAAAGGCCACAGCTGGTGGCGGCCCTCCGTGCACTCTGCTCCCCTAAGGAAGCTTGTTGGTGATTTGTACTGAGAAGGGGCTGGAAGAGGTACACCGAAACCCAGGGAGTCAAGAGACTGAGGTGACTCCCCAAACCTGTGCCTGTGACGTGCATACTGCTACATGCAGCGAACCCCTCTTGGCCAACCCCACCGGGCCCAGGCGAGGTCCTCCACAGCTGCATGGTGGGTAGAAGAGAGAAGGGCCGAGCTGGGGCTCCCAGGGAAGCACCTCCTCGGGGAGGGGAGGGGGTGCAGCTTTCCAGGAAGCCGGCACCATGAAACTGTGGGCAGATAACTTCCCGTCCCTTTTGCTTTGGAACAGCTCATCTGGGGGTTAGGTTGTCTGTCTGCCTGCCTGTCTGGCGCTCTCTCTCTCTGGTCAGGCAGCTGGGGAAGGATTAGTCTGATGAGGTAATAAATACCAGCCGTGGTCACTATGACTCAAGGGCTTGGAGCCAGCTGAGTCACCCAGCGCGGTGGCTGTGTGCGAGAGAAGCGTGGACTCCCGTCTGAGCTCACCATGGCCGCGGGCCAGACGTTACAGCATTCGGGCACCGGCGAGCACGTTCGCTCTGTGGTTCCAGGGGCTCTGTGTGCTCTGGCGGCAGACCTGCTCCTGGAAGGGAGCATGGATCGGCCCTCCCTCGTAATTCGAGATGGAGATTACTGACTGCAGAGGGGCTGGCTGCGGGGATGCTCTCCTCTGCCCACGAGGAGGCTCTGGCCCGCAGCAGGATCTGCTGTCCCAAAGCGACCTCCCTTGCCTGAAAGGTCTCTAAGCGTCAGGAGCATCTGGTTTGTGTGTAGTGAGTGTCTTCTTACCGCCTGTCATTGCAACCCGGAGCCCCGCCATTGCCCGGAGGACCCCGGTCCAGCAGGCAACAGGGCCTGGCTGAGGGCTGCTCAGGGTCCAAGGACGAAAGACCGGGGGTCAGGAAGCGCAGGCCACCTCATCCTGCCTGCCCAAGGTCTCTGTGTGCAGCTTGCTCTTTCTTCTACCTCCGGGTGTCTTGGGCTGCAGGGGCAGTGGGCTCCTCGGCAGGGCACCGCTCCAAGCCCCGCTCTCCATGCCTGGTGGTGGCTTCCGAGTGACTTCTGAAACCTTCTGTGTTTACTCACGACCTTCTGCTTTCGTTTACTTCCCTCGGCGCTCCTGAAACCAGAACCTCACAGAAAGGCCCGGCAAAGGTCTGGGTCGGGCTTCCTTCCGGCAAGAGCTGCCGTCGGAGTGCACTGGCTGTTGACCCGTCCCTGGCAGGCCAGCCTGGTCTTGCTGGCTCTGAGCTCTCAGGCCAGGACTGAGGTCACCCCTGCAGCCCGCGGGAGGGGGGAGCGAGCAAGGCCTGGGCCACGTCACAGTGAAGGAAAGAGAAGAGAGTTACAAGTTGCTTGGAGAAAAGACTCCTGTGGGATATGCAGCTAGAATCCTAAGAGCTGGAGACAGCAAATCCCCGAAGGTTCCAGGGTGGTGAGGGCCTCAATGACCCTGGGCTGCCCAAGAGGCCTGCATTGCTGACCCCAGAATGGAGCCGGGATGGGAGACGCATGCAGGGCACCGACTCGGCCCCTTTTGCATCCAAGCTTCTCTTTCTCTCAGGGCTCAGTGGGACTTTGGACCAAGACCCCACTAACTGCTCGGTGTGACTGTGCATGGTGGGAGTTACGCCTAGGTGCTGGGTCACGCTGATCGGCTTCGAATCCCTGCTGTGTGGCCTTGCAAGCTGGTTTGCCACCTCGAGCTTGAGCTGTACCTTATTTTTTATTTTTTATTTTTTTTGTGGTACTGGGGATTGAACTCAGGGGCATTCTACCTCCGAGCTACACCCCCAGCCCTATTTTTTATTCCTTGTTTTGAAACAGGGTCTCACTAAGTTGCGGAGTGCCTCACTAGGTAGCTGAGGCTGGCTGCGAACCCGGATCCTCCGGTCTCAGCCTTCCAAATGCTGGGATTACAAGCATTTGGAAGGCTGAGCGGTACCTTCTGCAGAGCTGTGGTGACCGTCCCTACCCCAGGGCTTGTTGGAGGGCCCGAGGGACAAATTGGCTGAGTGGCCAGCTGAGGACCCTGCCTCCAGGAACAGCAAACGGATCACCTCTTGTTTGACTCAGCCACCGAGACAGTCACGTCCTGGCCACCTACTCATCTGGGTGATTTTTCTAGAGTACATATCAGGCCTGTCTCATGCACCTGTCCCACATCCCTGCCCAGAGCCTGGAGCCCAATCTCCACCCCACGTCCCTTCCACACCCTGCGCTTTCCCATCTGAACACTCACTTGCTGTCTTCCATCCTTCTGGTCACAGACCATCTCATGCATCAAGGCCGTTGGGGACCTTCCCCCTGCAGCCCTCTGGCCCCCCCAGCTGCAGAGACTTTCTCTCCCTGGCACCCCCAGCCCTTAATTGGGGTCCTCATTTGAGCACAAAGAGGCCTTGCCACGGTCTAAGTGGTGGTGAGAAGTTCTGCCCAACTCTGTACGTGCAAAGTCCTGGCCGACTCCTCCCTGTCACCCTCGGAGCACACAGTAGGTGCACATGCCTCTCTTGCTGGGCTACTCTGAGCTCCTCAAGGGCCAGCTCCAGGTGGTGTCCATTTTTGCCCCACTCCTTCCCCAGCAGGCCCCCAACCTCAGCCAAGTAGCCAGTCACCCCAACTGGACAGAATGATTTCTTTGTAGATGGTACCCTCCCGGGGTCAAGCTGGGAATGGCCGCATACCTGGTCCCCAGAGCGTGACACACTGCTGTTCATGGGTCTGGCAGATGCCGTTGTAGCAGTATCCGTCCACCCCCTGGCACGGGTGCCCATCATGCAGGTACACGTTGGCCGGGCAGTGAGGACTTGCTCCTGTGCAGAACTCTGGGAGGTCGCAGGAGTTGCTGGAGCCCCTGCACGCGGTCCCCGCAGGCTTCAGCTAAAAGGAGAGGGGTGGCTTGGAGCGTGTGCACGGAGGGAGGGGGAGGCACCCCTAACCAGGAATCCACGGGCAGTGTGGATCGTCACGCCATTGTTTTTATCATAGTGAGGATTGAGCTCAGGGGCATTCTGCCTCTGATCTACACCTCTAACCCAATTTAATTTTTTTTATTGTGACACAGGGTCTCAATTGTCAAGGGTCTCTTAAATTGCTGGGGCTAGCCTGGAACCTAAGATCCTCCTGTCTCAGCCTCCCGAGTACTGAGATTACAGGTGTGCACCACCATGCCCAGCTTGGTGTAGGTCATCTTAATACAGACTACATAAAGGGGAAGGATTTCAGAGCAAGCCCCATTAAGAGTGGAGAGAGTCATTGAACAGAGTCTAGTTCTGGGCCCTGGGGTTCACCTTTCCACACTAAGGGGAAAGCACTGGGGTTTTCTAAGGAGCAGATAAGCTGTGGCGGGCACCTGTCACCTCAGGCCGCATGGCAGGTTGATTCTTTCCTGGTTGCCAATGCCGCCCTCACGTGTTCCAAGTTGACATCCAAGCTTATAGCGTGTGGGCAAGTTAACAAAACTGATTCCAAGGGCACAGGCTCAATGGCAATGTTACCTTATCATATCATCAACTCATAGAACTAGAGCCCTCTCTTTAGCACCGCTGTGGCTTGGATATAAAGTGTCCCTCGGCAAAGCTCACGCACTGGCAATGCAAAATTGTTCAGATGTGAAATAACTGAATCATGAGGGTTTTAATCTCATTGGTGGATAATCTCATCGATGGCTTAACAATTTGAACACATTTACTGGGCGATAAAGTAGGCAGGTGAGGCACAGCTGGAGGAGGCTGGTCATTGAGCTTGTGGTCTTGGGGACTATATGTGTCCACTGGCACCCTCTTCTCCCTCCTCCCCACCTCTGTTTCTGGTCTCCGTGATGTAAGAACAGAGTCTTTCTGCGCACTCGGCCACTGCTGCCAGCATTTATGCTGTGGACTGAAATCTCCGAAACTGTGAGCCTAATAAATCTTTCTTCCCCTAAATGCTGCATGTCAGGAATTTAGATCACAGGGGTAAGAACATTAATTGAGGCAAGCACTTTCTGGGGAGGGCTAGAGAAGAGTAACGAGGGAGAGGAAAGGACTTCGGGGTGTCTATGACCTTTACTTTCTGTGGTGGAGGAAATTAAGGGTCAGAGTGGCTTGTCTGAGTGTCCACAGCCAAGTTCTGGGCTCGGCTCCTTGCATATCCCCTTAAAGGCAATGAGACAAGACTCTTGCCAGCCTCCAGAAGGTCTGACGTTTGAAAGAAATTGTTTAAAAGTCATCAAGGTGGACACACCGTGGCATTGCTACAAGATCCTCCTTCGGTTCCTCCCTGTGACCCACTTTGAGCCTCACCTGGTCTAAGCCCCGCCCTTTTCCCACCTTTTCCAGGTATCTTCCACAGAGAGCACTGGCTTCTTCCAGCACTCCCCCAGAAGTTACAGGCCATGAGGAAGTGCACTTGAATGCTGAATGTAAAATGTTCCAAATTACCACGCTTGAGGAGGGTAGCGAAGAGGGAGGTTCTTGTAAGCCGCGTGCCAAGATCAATTGCTTAATTAACAAGAAATAAAACTCTACCCGCGGAGCCTTTGCATCAAAAGCTCAGGCTTCTCCTCTGTCAGGTATTAGCTCTGAATAATGAGCAGACAGTGAGACTTCCAAAGCAAGACCACTCACAGTGGCAAAGATGGGCAGGACACATGACCATCACGCTTAGTGCTGCCAGCGGAGCGCCGCCTTCTGTTAGGATGACAGTGAGGTCAGAATGTTGACACAAAACTACCGGGACAACCGTACATGTTCTAAGCAGTGACACGAGTGACACGGGTGGGGTCGAACCCCCCCCGCACTGGTGACAGAACCCCAGGCACAACCGATGGCATACACAGAACACTGATGTTCAGCTCCATCCTGGGTCCTGTTAGTTTTCAGTCCATAAATAATTTATCACGGATGATTAGCAATTAAAATGTGCATTTCCCTGGAAGATTGAGAGATAGTAAGAACTAAGAGGTAGATAACACCAACATGTGTGAAAAGGAGTGACAGTTTTCATTGATGAGCTCTGGGAAGTCGTCCTGTCTTGCATCAGAATAGAAGCACCCAGACCTGTGGGTGACCTGAGGCCACGCCACGCCCCCAGGACTCACCTGGCAGCCCTGGCAACACAGCCCGTGCGCGCACACCGCGTCCGGCTTCAAGGTACAGGTGGTGGCATTGCAGCAGCGATTTGTGCATTCCTGCGGAGGGGAACGGGAGCCGTTTGACAGGGCCGCACAGCAGCCATCTCACAGAAGGCAAATGTCACATGTTAAAAGATTGCAAAAGAGAAGAGGGCCCAAGCCAAGAGGTCGAGGCTCCGGAACAGAAACCTCCCAAGAAGCAGCTTCATCTGCAAGAAAGCAAAGCCTCTGCTCAGTGTTCCTGAGCTATGGGGTCTGCGAGGCCCGGGGAACAGTCTACAGCTCTCATGGGCTTCTTGCAAGAGCTACAGCATCTGGAACAGGGAGGCTGGCGGGTCACACATTCTGGCCAGCAGCATGTGGGGTTTTGGGAGGATCTATGCAGGGCTAAATTGCAATGCACTGAATCAGGGTCACTGGAGGTCTTGGGAATTCCTAATTGAGGTTTGAATTTACTTATTCAAAGATGCATATAGATGCATACAATCTTTACTCTTCAGAAATGGACACTTTTTATTTTATTATTTTTTTGGTGATACTGGGGATTGAACCCAGGGGCATTTTACCTTCAAGCTATACCCCCCCAGTCCTATTTTTTATTCTTTATTTTGAAACAGGGTCTCACTAACTTGCGGAGGGCCTCACTAAGTAGCTGAGGCTGGCTGCGAACTCGGATCCTCTGGTCTCAGCCTCCCAAGTACTAGGATTACAAGCATGCGCCACCACGCCTGGCAAAAATGAACACTTTTGATACGGCTGAGGATGCAGCTCAGTGGTTTGCAAGGGTGAAGCCCCAGCACTGCAAAGAAGCAGAACCAAACCAGAAACCTTCTGATCTTGAGTGATCTTGAACCTTCTGATCAAATCACCCGTGCCTGAACCCCGGTTCCCTGCATCTAACCAGGTGGTGGGTGGTTGTGGAGGAGACCCCTGCTCAGCACAGGTTGGCTGTTGGCCTATGGCTCCCTGAGGGTTGGAACTGGATGTCAGAGTGGCTAAGAGGTAGGAAGAAGGCCCAGGGTTGAGCTCATTGATTTTCAAGGGGTTTAAGCAGATAGATCAAATATTAGATGTACTGCCTTCCCTGAAACAGATGTGTGAGAGAGAAGTACCTTCTTTAATCTCCTGGGCTTCACAAGTGCTTTTTTTTTTTTTTTCTAACAAAAAGATATAAGAGGTTGACATCCTTTGCTTAGTCATCAAGAAAAGGCCTGCACACATTTAGTGAATTTATGAAGTTCGTGCACTTTAGAGTATTCCAATAACTTGGGGTGTAAGCATTTTAGAAGAAATTGCAATTCTAAGTTGGAACAGGTCATAGAGTCTTTATAATACAGCTTAATTTATCAATGTTCCTTTATCTTATTCAACAAACAATGTGCTCTGGAGAATTTATATTCTACTGGCAAGGATGACGCTAATCATATGTGAGTTTACTGGTATAAATAGTTTGCTACGGAAAGTCATCTCCTTTTGGGAAGAATTTATCATTAGTATCATAAATGCAATTAATAAATTTTGTCAGTCATTGAGGGGATTCATGGTGAGTGGAATACCTGAACTATATCCCACTTGAGACTCGATGAATTATGCTTTCATTGGGTGATAACCACTTGCTCCCATCATACATACTTCCAAAGTCATTAAATTTTAAATGGGTTTAAAGACTTCATAAACATCCGGAATGTGTAATGTATACAGTAAGATAAAACTGCCAACAGAAGTCATAGCTGTAACTTTCATGCAGTCCGGGGTTCCAGCTCATGGACTTACAATTCTAAAAGAGTTTAACAATTTTTTTTTTAAAGAACCCATTAATTGCATTACGGATGGTGACATCAAACGTACAGCAACACTATATTGCTTGTTATGGCTTAAATGGCTCTACTAATGATACATTAACCAAATTAGAGATTTCCTTGAAATTCCAAGTTACATCAGCCATCCTATATCTGGTCTCAAAATCCTTTCGGAGCCCTATTCCCCTGCACCCCTCCACCAAATAATAAAAGCAGCAGCTCACATGGAAAGCAGTCAAGTAGAATGTCTTTGACTTCAAAGGGGATTGATAATGTCAGAAAGATAACTAGGTTTAAAAGATATTTGCACGCTACTGGAGTCCTATTGCCTTTAAACAAGGCGATAAGGTGGCCTTCCCAGCCCGTTTAGCTGGAAGAGTGAGTGAGTTGTCGGGAATGCCTCATGCTGACATCAATCCAGTGCCCCATACTAGACGCCTGCAACAAACTTTTAACTACCCCAAATCTCTTCCTCCTGCAGTACCATATTTCTCAGAAGAAACACATTCTTCACCTATTGCTACATTTATTACTTTAGTACTCAATAGAGAGGCCGCTGAGCCAATGAATACTACGTCTTCGCAGGAGAAAGAATAATGAAACCATTAGAGAGTCTTCTAGTTGCCGTTCTCGTGTTGTAGCTAGCAGACGTGGACTCTTAGTCACGAGGAACTGGGATGCAACTATATTGCGTCTTCCTGGCAATGGTGGACATTATTTCTGTGTGCTGGGAGAAGTCCTTCTGACCCCATTCGCTTACTGGTTACCTGCTGGGGTGATACACCAAGTCCCTCTTGGAGCCGGGGTGCATGGGCTTGGCTGATCAAGGGCAGGAGGAATACCTGCGGGGCCTGAGTACGAGGGAGGGGCAGAGGGAGCCCAGGTAACAGGTCTGACAAAAAGTCTTGGGCAAAGCAATTTGGAAACTGGAAATGGGCTATCACACTGATAGTTGGATCTTGAACCTTGAAAGGCAAAACAAAATAATAACAACAACAATAATAATAATGATAAAGGAGAAGCAAAAGGTTCACAGTGACTTTGAAAAATATCTTGGGAGGAAGAACGTTGGCTCTTAAAATATCAAGAACCCACCTCCAGAAATAAGAACCAGCTAGGTGTGGTGGCGCACGTTTGTAATCCCAGCATTTGGGAGGCTGAGACTGGAGGATCCGGGTTCGCGGCCAGCCTCAGCTACCTAGTGAGGCACTCCACAACTTAGTGAGACCCTGTTTCAAAATAAAGAATAAAAAATAGGGCTGGGGGTATAGCTTGGAGGTAGAATGTCCCTGAGTTCAATCCCCCCCCCCAAAAAAAGAAATAAGAACCCTAACCACAAAAATGCGAAGTTGGGAACTACTTCTAGAGGTAAGTAGAACCTGGCTCTACCTTAAGGAGGAGTTTGTAATGATCAGAGATGCCCTGGTGCTACCTGGAGAGACAGTGAGTGCCCCACCAAAGACGCCCGACAGGGAGACAAAGACTCAGAATACGGTGGCCAGCACACGGTAGGCACTGAGCATTTGCTCACATGCTGGTGGCAGTGGGAATGCTGGTGGGATGGCGGTGGTAATGGCAGGTGCATGAATGCCTGTGATTGCAGGAGTTACTGATGGGGTGGTGGTTGGCTGCAGGATTTAATGATAGGGGGGGGGAATGGTGATGGGGATGACCGTAGAGATGGTAACGGTGGCGATGCTGGTAGCAGCGATGCCGGGGGTGGCTGCGGTACACGGAGCAAGTAATTGCTAATGGAGTCATCCCAACCCTGAGAGTTCGTGGGTCCAGGAAGAGCTATCCGATTGATTCACATTAATAAACAATTATAAGGGGCTCAAGGCAAAGACAAACATTGTAAGTCAACATGGCCTCTCTTGAGGAATACGGGTAATTTCAGCTAATTATGTTTTCCCTTGAAGTAATTAAAAAGGCCTCCAAGGAACTTCTTTCCCCCATTGGACGCCCCATCCCGAGACGGTTTCACATTTTCCCCCACTAATCATAAAGAGTTTCTGTAACGCGAGAATTAGGCCTTGTTCCTACACAGCAGTCGGACTC